>JAJAGP010000005.1:375582-482697 GCA_025084515.1 Ancistrus triradiatus | reverse complement strand
TCATTTTTGTCTGAAACTTCATTTGGGACCTTATTCCTATCAGATATAGATGAGGAAAAACTGATTTAATAGCAAAAAGAATTTTTCTTTTTGTCATATTTATTATTATTAATATGACTTATTGTCATATGTCTTTTTTATATTGAAATGATGGATAATGTTACTCATTCACGCTGTAACATGATGTTCAGCATATATATTTTTTCCACTAACCAAGACTCCCAAAATTACTGCAATTTCCTCTCTCAATCATGCAGCAGTGTGATGACATAAATTATTAGCACTATATGTTTTGTTAAAGGTTTCCAGTGGTGTTTTTTATTTTTGCTTTCACATAGAAAAAAGACCAATCGCTTGATAATAATAAAAGAAGATGTTTACATCTTTTGCAGAACAAGAAAAGTAATGCAACCAATGTAATGTAACTTGAAAGTATTTAATGTTCTAAAATACAGTGGTGAACCCTTTAGAATTTACTAAAATTTTAGATTTTTATTTCTGCATAAATATGACCTAAACATCATGAGATTTTCACACAAGTCCTAAAAGTAGATAAAGAGAACCCAGTTACACAAATGAGACAAAATATTATACTTGGACATTTATTTATGAGGAAAATGATCCAATATTAAATATTAGTGAGTGGCAAAAGTATGTGACCCTCTAGGATTAGCAGTTAATTTGAAGGTGAAATTAGAGTCAGGTGTTTCAGTCAATGGGATGACAATCAGGTGTGAGTGGGCACCCTGTTTTATTTAAAGAACAGGGATCCATCAAAGTCTGCTCTTCACAACACGTTTGTGGAAGTGTATCATGGTACGAACAAAGGAGATTTCTGAGAACCGAGGAAAAAGAGATGTTGATGCTCATCAGGCTGGAAAAGGTTACAAAACCATCTCTAAAGTGTTTGGACTCCATCCCAATCCCTACGATGGTTCGTTCCTCCCTCTTTCCCTTTACCGGTTGCGTGCCCCTTTGGACTTATTTAAAAGCAAGACCTTTCTGATGCCATCAGAGTGCTTCAGGAAAAGTGACTGATATTTTAAGTACCGATAATACATATTAACGATTATAAACACAATGAGGCATTATTGGAATTTATGAGTATGCTTATAAAGCATTAGTACCAAATTACTAAGAGTTCTAGCTACATTTTATAAAGGTTTATAAATACAGGCTTCGACGAAACTGTGAGGAGAAGGTATGTGCGCTGGGAACTGACCACAGTTATGTAACCAGTTAGAAAGCTCTAGAAGCTGTAAGAAGAATGGTAATGGGCATTTTATGCAGTCAGTAATCAGTTGTATTCTATAACCCTTTAGAATTATCTAGAAATTTCTCCCTGGCATAAGAAGGTAGAAGTATGACTGTGCTGATATCTTTGCAGTTATGTCAATCCTAATAAAATGTACAGTGTGCCTGGCTTAGGCAGTTAGCCTTTCATTTTTTCATTAAGCTAATGCTTTTATATAGGAATAATTGCTGAAACACTCACAAAAGCAGATCAGAATATCCTTCTTCCAGCAGGGTATGTACGATGGGCCACTTTCTTTTTAAATCCATGAGCTACAAGAAAAGATCATAGTTGCTTTACAAAGATAGTGTAATCATCTGTTCCATTTCCGAGAGAAAAGTGATACGCACCCCCTTAATAAGGAAATAGACTGCTCCGAGAGCTGTGACGAGCCATAGAATGGTTTCAGTGGCGTTCGGAAATAATGAGCACTAGATTGACAAATAAATTGTAAATGATTTTTCATACCAAGATACCATGGGATAACTACACAAATAAATAAACATTTACTTTGACTTTAACAAAGTCAACACATCGATATCAGTAGATGCTTTTTTTTTTTAATCGAATCCATCAAGATTTAAAGACAGATAAGAAACTGGTTGATAGTTTCTGTATACAGTCATTTTTATTCCTATTTAACTTTTAGCTTGAACTCACCTTCCCTTCTTTCTGATTATAACCAGCAATTGTGAAGATAGTGACATATATGACATAAGCAATAAACTTCATCCAGAACACTACACGGGCAAATTTGTGCCATTTGTCCTGCAGCAGTTCCTGAAGTGGCTCAACCTGGAGCATCTTGAGTCGATTCTGAAACAGAATCCCAATCAGCAACAGTGAAAAATCATGTGTAATGCTTTTGGTTTTTGTATTAAGTAACCAGAATTGGTATAATCTGTTTGTAATTGAATCTTTTTTTTCCATTTCCATTCTAAGTATCAGTCAAAAGAATATGTAAAACGAATAAAAAAAATAAGATATAAGTACATCACCTCAACTCATTACACAACATTATGTTGTATGGAACATATTTCACTTACTGGTATGTCTGTGCCATAAACAAGCATCTCCAGAACAGAGTTTTTCTCATAGGAGTCTAGAGACTTCAGGTCATACAGTGAGGAATAGACAGGGCCGTATGTCCATTCTGTGAACTTTCGGGACAGATGCTGGAACTCTTGCTGGAACTCACGTTGCAGTATGTGTTCAAACAGCTGGGGAAACACACCTCGTGATTATCGTAACAGATGATACTTGACTAAAGACTTTCTCAATCTACATTTACATGTATTCATTTAGTAGACGTTCTTATCCAGAGGGACAACTGATACAATCTTTCACTCCTAGCAATTACGGGTGTAGGGCCTTGCTCAAGGACCTAACAGAGGTAGCTGGGCAGAGGAGGGATTTGAACCCTGGACTTTCAGGTCCACAGTCTGGTATCTAGTCCTAAATTGCCAGCTCAGTGTTTTTTTAAATTACCTGGGTCAGGTATGTTAGGAGGTTTTGAGGAAAGAAACATTAAACCCAAGAAGAGAGTTTGAAATATTTAAAATAAACTTCACACCACTGTTTTATTTTATTCTCGCAGGATACCCAGGCACTCAAAAACAGCCGAATAAACAATCCATTATGTTGGCTCACCAAGAAACATTTAGTGTCTTTCAAGTACAGATAGACTCTTACTTCAGTCTTTCCCAACTTTACAGCCAGCTTGATGGGAGTAAGCCCCTGTTTGTTCTCAATGTCCTCAAATGCCTTCTCGTTGGGATTCTGAACAGCATCCTGGGTAAGGATGTAGTCGTACATGGAAATGACAAAGTCAGTGTCCTCATGACTGTCATTGGCCACCATCACCAGAGCATGGAGAACCGTGTTGCCCAAAGAGTCTTGATGCCTTATTTCAGCTTTATACGTCAGCAGAAGGTCCACCATGTCTTTCTGATTGGTACAGGCTGCTAGAGACAATGGAAGCTCCCCTGTGAAAGAAGGTTTGGACTTTGTATAAACAGAAACGGAATGGCCTTGTTCATGAATGAAATGTACAGTCTGTGTTTCTTTCTTAACACGGAATGATTTTGGACTTCAAGCATGGAAACAAAAAAGTGACAAAATCTATACGTAATGGTCAGCAATCCCATATTTGGCTTACCAAAGCAGAAACGTGTTTTATCCCGTGGCTCGCAGTACTTTCCACAATCCATTCCATGGACTTCAGGACCTTTTTCAAGTAGCATGACAGAATGATTTTGCACCTCAAACGTGGCAAGAAAGCAATGACAAAATCTATAAATAATGGTCAGCATCATATCTTGGGCTTACCACAGTAGAAACTGGTTTGATCATGAGGCTGGAAGAACTTTCCACAGGCTTTTGCATGGACTTCAGCCTTGTTGTCAAGTAGCATTTTAGCATAACGCATACTTCTCCTCTCAATGGCTATATGAAGTGCTGTCATTCCTGCACCGGTCACAAAGAAAAATAAGTTTTCTGGATATTGTAACAAGTAACATTAGTATTCACATACAGTGGTGCTTGAAAGTTTATGAACCGTTTAGAATTTGCTACATTTCTACATAAATATGACCTAAAACATCATCTGATTTTCCTAAAAGTAGATAAAGAGAACCCAGTTAAACAAATGAGACAAAAATATTATACTTGGTCATTTATTTATTGAGAAGAATGATCCAATATTACATATTAGTGAGTGGCAAAAGTATGTGAGACTTTGCTTTCAGTATCTGGTGTGACCCCCCCTGTGCAGCAATAACTGCAGCTAAATGTTTCCTGTAAACTGTTGATCAGTCCTGCACACCGGCTTGGAGGAATTTTAGCCCATTCCTCCGTACAGAACAGCTTCAGCTCTGGGATTGTTGTGGGTTTCCTCACATTAGCTGCTCACTTCAGGTCCTTCCACAAACATTTCCATTGGAATTAAGGTCAGGACTTTGACTTGGCCATTCCCAAAACATTAACTTTATTCTTCTTTAATCATTCTTTTGGTAGAACGACTTGTGTGCTTAGGGTCGTTTGTCTTGCTGCATGACCCACCTTCTCTTGGGATTCAGTTCATGGACAGATGTCCTGACATTTTCCTTTAGAATTCTCTGATAGAATTCAGAATTCATTGTTTCCATCAATGATGGCAAGCCGTCCTGGCCCAGATGCAGAAAAACGGCCCCAAACTATGACACTACCACCACCATGTTTCACAGATGGGATAAGGTTCTTATGCTGGAATGCAGTGTTTTTCCTTTCTTCAAACATAACGCTTTTCTCTTAAACCAAAAAGTTCTATTTTGGTCTCATTGTGTCACAAAAAACATTCTCCAGTAGCCTTCTGGCTCGTCCATGTGATCGTTAGCAAACTGCAGATGAGCAGCAATGTTCTTTTTGGAGAGCAGTGGCTTTCTCCTTGTAACCTGCCATTCACACCATTGTTGTTCAGTGTTCTTCTGATGGTGGACTCATGAACATTAACATTAGCCAATTTGAGAGCGGCCTTCAGTTGCTTAGAAGTTACCCTGGGGTCCTTTGTGACCTCGGCAGCTATACACGCCTTGCTCTTGGAGTGATCTTTTGTGGTCGACCACTCCTGGGGAGGGTAACAAATGGTCTTGAATTTCCTCCATTTGTACACAATCTGTCTCTGACTGTGGATTGGTGGAGTCCAAACTTTTAGAGATGGTTTTGTAACCTTTTCCAGCCTGACGAGCATCAACCACTCTTTTTCTGAGGTCCTCAGAAATCTCCTTTGTTCGTGCCATGATACACTTCCACAAACATGTGTTGTGAAGAGCAGACTTTGATAGATCCCTGTTCTTTAAATAAAAACAGGGTGCCCACTCACACCTGATTGTCATCCCACCTGACTCTAATTTGACCTTCAAATGAACTGCTAATCCTAGAGGTTCACATACTTTTGCCACCCACTAATATGTAACATTGGATCATTTTCCTCAATAAATAAATGACCACGTATAATATTTTTGTCTCATTTGTTTAACTGGGTTCTCTTTATCTACTTTTAGGACTTGTGTGAAAATCTTATGATGTTTTAGGTCATATTTCTGCAGAAATATAGAAAATTCTAAAGGTTTAACAAACTTTCAAGCACCACTGTAATAAGCATGTATTACACAAATGTATTACACTTATTATAAAATACTGTTTAATTACTATTATTGGTATTCTTGTTGTTGTAGTTTTTTTGCTATTGTTATTCCTAATTATATCATGTTGACATACAATAATAATGCAACCTCAAATCAGAAAAAGTTGGGACAGTATGGAAAAAGCAATCCCAGTGGAGGAAGTGGGATTCCTAAGACAATATTGTGCTGGGAATTTGACGTGTGTCAGCTACCTAAACATAATATTTTGGCTTACTGAGGTATATATACAGTGAAGGATAAAAGTCTGAGACCACTAGTGAAATTGCTTCTAATTTAGATCAGATGATTGTGGAGGAAAGTCCATGACAAAAAACTTTACTGTTAATTAATTATTGCTGTATACAAATAAAGTTACACAATTTGAGGTAAAAATAAAGTACCTTCATAGTCAGTACCCGCTCCATACTTTTCGTTCACAAACACTGTACAGTAGTTTTTTTTATTTGCGATGTCCAATAAGTGCTCCACGGCATCATTCCTTCCATTTTTTAGGTTTAACAAAGCCTGCATCAGAGCCGTTTTGCCATTGGGTCGATCTGAGTGACATTAAAAGTGGTTAATGTAAGAATTCAAATTCTTAATACTGAGTGAATTCATTTACGTGAGTGAAAGTCATTTATTGATACATACAACAATCTAGCGTTAATTCCCTTTTGTTTGTATTCAGGTACTCCTCTAGTGGCTCGAGCTTAGTGACATCGCCGCTGCTCACTGCGTCAAAAAGTGTTCTGCAGTCAAACATATCACGCTGACCTGGTTCTTGGCTTCTTTGCAGATGGAAACAAAACATCAAAAATATGAAATGCAGTGCGCAGCTCCATATCTCCCCAATTTGATTCCAGGTCTGGACTCGATCTGTGTGGAATTCACATGTTCTCCTTTTGTTCATGTGGGCTTTTTAAAAGGTACAATGGCACTCTAATCCAAAGACATGTGTTAAGCCAGATGGTCTCTTTAGAGTTCCAGAGTGAAATTACATAATGATGATCTCACATTTAGTTTAAATTTACATTGAGCAACTATGCCGCCATAGCATCGGCTTTCCTGGTCCAGGTTCAGTTATATGAGTCACCGTGAGGATCAAATATCCCCACAAGGAAAGGAAGATCTGACATTTTTACCTTGTTAATGTTTGTTTGCCATCACTGCCATCATAAATTGTATCTGCAAATTCTATAACATAAGGACATCTGTAGAGTACTCTCAAGAGACATTTAGATATTTCTTCTCAAAAGCCATTTCAGAAACTTCATTTCGATTAAATACATAAATGTATATGATTGAAGGAAAATAAAATGCTTCATCTTATTCTGCCAGCTATTTCATTCTAAATCAGAGATGACGATGTCTGAGATCTATACCGTTTATTAAAACGTTTGTGCATGTCCCTGAAGTACTGTGTACATCTCATCCCATTCAGCCTGCCCTTATTTAATACCTACACACAATATACACTTGATAAAAAGCTCTTTTATAATTCTGTGCAGCAATTAGTATGATTTACAATTAGTATGATACAAAACTTGGAATAAGGATAATCTGGTGTTGTTTCTAATGATTTTTTTCCTATGATATTTTAACCAATGGCCCTTTCTGGATGTGCATTGGCTCCCGCTTCATCTAGAGTTGGGTGTCTACACTGACCTAGAGCTGTAAGGTGTATAGTTTTTACATAGACTTAATGCTTTGTTTTGCATACTTTCCTTTTCACCAGTGCAGAATCCCTTAAACAAAAACATTTCGAAAATGTAGTAAAATTGTTCATAGTGCATCACAGCATTTTCAAAGTAGCAAAACTATTAATTCAAAAGCATATATGCTATGTACATACACAAAACAGATAAGTTCAAAAGAAGCAAACCTTTCTCCCGTAGTACCGTCTGGACTGGCACCGAGTAGGCTTGTATCCTTCTTGCCCAAGTTTTGCCCTCCACCAAACTTGGATGCATTCATAGACCTATCAGGGGTAAAATATAATCTTGAGCCGACAGCCAGTTAGTTAAGCTAGCTAGCTTGTGCTTGTCAGGTGTTCAGCCAGGTGTTTCCATACTGGAACTCTATAATTTTCATACATAGTCGATCTCACTAAAAATAAACTAAAACTAAAATTACACATCACAAATTCAAGTCAAGCCAGATTTACTTATATAACACTTTTCACAATGCATCATGGTCTCAAACAAGCTTTACAATTTTAGATTATCTTCTAATATCTAGTTCCATTCCAAAATTGAGCAAGCCTAGGCAACAGTGGCAAGGAAAAACTCCATAAACGTTATACGGAAGAAACCTTGGAGGACCAAGACTCAAAAAGGGACCCATCCTCCTTGGGTGGAAATAATGTGAAGGCATGTAGATATGCAGGTGATTTGTTGCTTTCCACATCAGAATAGTTTTTACTTTTGCTTTTTCTGAGACATTTTGTAATTGTAAATGAACATGCACTCACGCCCAATTTGCAAACGGTTGGTATTCGTTCACATACGCATGTTCTCCTAAGAAATCTGGGGTTTATGCAGCGTTCGTGAATCTGGAGGAAAGTTTTTGGGAAGGTCTATTTTAGTCTATTTAATGCCCAGTTTGCTCCTGTTTTTACGAAGGTTTCATGAATGAGGCCCAGTATGTGTATATCCAAATTCACCTTCATACTCAAATGTTTATAACACAAATGACCTTAACTATTAGTAGTCGCATAATGAAGACAGATATTTACTCACTCAAAAGCAGGCAGGTTAAACTCTACAACTTTTTGGTTTATTCCCTGGTCCATTGGGACTCTGGTGTCCATTGGCGCTTTCTTGCCGTCTGAATAGCCCATTCCAGTTTTCTCACGCTCCTTCTCCATCTCTTTGTCACGTTCCTTCTGTTCCTTTGTCCTGACATCTACCGGTAAAACAATTTGGGCCATTGTCTTTTCAGGGTCACAACTCTGAGAAAAGAAAGAGTGCTCAAATTGGTTACAAAAACAAAAAAATAATAAAAGTGTTAGGCAGACTATATACCAGTAATCAAAACTTATGTAGGGGCCAAATAGTTAATTGTAAAAGCCGTATTGGTTTTCTTTGTTAGACTGGACTTTGCTGGGCCATACAGATGCACTATATAGCCAAAAGTTTGTGGACACCCAAAAAATACTTCAAAAAAATGTTGGTACTCATTTTGTCACACTTGCTTAAATTTTAAAGCTTTGATCCTAGAATTGCTTTTAAATGCTTTTTCGCCTTTAAAAACTGATTATCTTATATACCACATAATTGACTGACACTAAATGTCTCAGCGTTCTCCTCAACATCAGGGTGTGGCTGTTATTTCTTAACCATAACAGGATGTGGTTATACAGTATTCATATAAAATGATTCAAAAACCACTAAGAAGTGGCTCAGTGTTGGCGTTCCAATTCATTTCAAAGGTGTTAGCAGAGTTTGAGGCAAGCATCAAACAAGCACCAAAGTTGGCGAACCATTTCTTTAGAGACTTTGTTTTAGAAAGTTGACAGCTGATGAACTAACTTGGGAAGGTAGAAACCTACGAAAGTGTCACATTGATAGTCAGTACAGTACCCATTCTACTGCCAGTGTTTGTCCATCCCAGTAGGTAGGGTGTCCACATACTTTTGACCATATAGTGCATATACAGGAAAGAGCAATGAAAGTGTTCTAATGTGTACAATAAGGATATTTTTAAGTTGTTGTACAATGATTTAGTCCTGTTTTTTAAATTGAGGTTATAGAAGGTAGTTGGACCCCATCTTGGGGAATGAGCTTGGCAGCTGTTTACCAAACTACCAACGAAAAAGAAGAGTAGCTAATGGATAAATGGAATGAACTTGAGAAACTGATAAGTTGTTCTGAAACTGAACTTGGAAATATCTGCCTATGGGCACAACTCGGTCTTGTGATTTTACCTCAGTATGGCTCCAGTGTTTTTTTTTCTGCCACAGCTTATTCTTACCTAATTTTATAACAGCATGAAAGAGGAAGTTTCATCACATGACACAGAAAAAAAACCCAGAAACGCAGTGACACCTCAAAAATGTTTTGTCTAGTTCTTCACAGTAAGCCTTCTGAAGGTTTATTGATCAGATGAGCGTTTTGATTCTGAATGGATTATTGAATAAAGCCCTCAGGATGAGACTCGATGCTACACTTCATTGCAGCAGTTTAATATTGATCTAAAAGACACTGGTTAGAGTTTGTTATTATTTTAATATGACTCCTTTCATCTTAGGACAACCCCAAATCAGAAAAAGTTGGGACGGCATGGAAAATGCAAATAAAAAAAAAAATATGTCATGTTCCTTACATTTCCTTTGACTTTTATCTCATTGCAGACTGTATGAACCCAAGATATTTCTTTTTTGTCCTGGTCAACTCCATTTTATTTGTTAATAAACATCCATTCTTGCATTTCAGGCCTGCAACACATTCCAAAAAAGTTAGGACGGGGCAATTTAGGTCTAGTAATGAGGTGAAAAAATAAATAAATGATGTGATTTCAAACAGGTGATGTCAACAGGTGATTATAATCATGATTACAAAAGTACCATCCACGAAAGGTTGAGTCTTTGAGGAGTAAAGATGGGCAGAGGATCTCCAGTTCATCAACAAATGTGTAAGACATTTATTGAAATGTTTAAAAACAGTGTTCCTCAAAGAACGACTGGAGGGGATTTACAAATTTCAGTCCCAAATTTTTCTGATATTACTTCTTTTGCATTGTCTTGTTGAAAAAGCATGGACGTCCCTGGAAGAGATGTCGTCTTGAAGGCAGCTTATGTTGCTCTAAAATCTCAGTGTACTTTTCGGCATTAATGCTGCCATCACAGAAGTGTAAATGACCTTTCCCAAATGAATTGACCCAACTCCATACCAGGACAAAGTCTGGCTTTTAGACTTCTTGCTGATAATAGTTTGGAGGATCCTTTTCATCTTGGGCCCGGAGCAAATGGCGTCCATTTCTTCTAAAAAAAAGATCTGGAATACTGATTGGTCTGACCACAATACACATTTCAACTGTGTGATGGTCCATCCCAGATGCCTCAAAGTCCAGAAAAATCAGACATGGTTAATGTAAGGCATTTTTCTTACACAGTACCATTTTAAGCGGCATCTGTGAATGCAACTCCATATTGTGGTGCTTGATAAAGGTTTGATAAAGTAATCCCTTGCCATTGTGGTTCTATCAGCTATTGACGAAACTTTGCAAGAGTCTCCAGAGACAAACAGTGGCAGTAGAGGTTGCACTAAACACCTATGTGACTGTTAATGTGACACTTTCACAGGATCCACATCCCTAACAAATCATTTCAGAATTTTTGTGCTGCACTCTTGAAACAAAATGCATGAGGAAATGTTTTTTGTTGGAGAATGTGGCTGGTATGCACAGAGCACTGACCATGACTCCATAAGATATCATAGAGATGAATTGGAACCAACTAATGGACACCAACTTTGAGCCAGGGCTTATTGTATAATATCAGTGCCCAACCTCACAGTCAGGGAATTTATAGACTGACTACTTGTCAGTGTACCCTTCTGTTTGCCAATCAGCTGTAGGGGCACAAAAGTCGTCCTGGCACAGATGCAGCAAAACAGGCCCAAACCATGATACTACCACCACCATGTTTCACAGATGGGATAAGGTTCTTATGCTGGAATGCAGTGTTTTCCTTTCTCCAAACATAACGCTTTTCTTTTAAAAGAAAAACTTCTATTTTGATCTCATCGGTCAACAAAACATTCTTTCAAAAGTCTTCTGGCTTGTCCACGTGATCGTTAGCAAACTGCAGATGAGCAGCAATGTTCTTTTTGGAGAGCAGTGGCTTTCTCCTTGCAACCCTGCCATGCACACCATTGTTGTTCAGTGTCCTTCTGATGGTGGACTCATGAACATTAACATTAGCCAATGTCAGAGAGGCCTTCAGTTGCTTAGAAGTTACCCTGGGGGTCCTTTGTGACCTCGCCAACTATTACACGCCTTGCTCTTGGAGTGATCTTTGTTGGTCGACCACTCCTGGGGAGGGTAACAATGGTCTTGAATTTCCTCCATTTGTTCATACCATGACACACTTCCACAAACATGTGTTGTGTGAGAGCAGACTCTGATAGATCCCCGTTCTTTAAATAAAACACGGTGCCCACTCACACCTGATTGTCATCCCATTGATTGAAACCACCTGACTCTACTTTCACCTTCAAGTTAACTGCTAATCCTAGAGGTTCACATACTTTTGCCACTCACTAATATGTAATATTGCATAATTTTCCTCCATAAATAAATGACAAAGTATAAGTGTGAAAATCTGATGATGTTTTAGGTCAGAAATATAAACAATTCTAAAGGGTTCACGAACTTTCAAGCACCACTGTAGCTATGAACTATCATTACCTTACCAGCAATGTGGCTGACTTGCTGATTACTTCATGCTAAGAACTGAAAGTGGCTCTGACTGAAATCTCTTCAAGCTTTTGGAAAGATACTGGGGTATTTTGGGAAATGGAGTGCCTGGAGTGAATTTGAGTGATGTATCCTGTGGTCCTGCTCAGCAATCCAGAATAAAATTGACTTTTTACTGTGATTTTTGTGGGGCACAGCAGCATATTAATGGGGCATGTGCCCAAGTAAAGTGGGTCTGATGACACTCCTGCTCACCGTCATTTATCAATATCCAAAATCGTTTCCAGAAGAGTGAATGCAACAAAGAAGATTTTAAAAACGGTACTTATACCCAAGTTTTGAATGGCTTTTGGGTGTCCACAGACTTTTGACTATATAGTGTATCAATGCCAATCTTCTACTAAACAGACACACAATTCAACCAGTTTTGAATTAAGGTCCATTTTGGTAGATTTGCCTGCTTTTGCAAATAATCTTACCCAAATTTTGGTGTAAAAGGAATTGAGGTGTGTACTTTGGCTTTGCCAGTCAAAATGTCTGTGTTTAATCAGAGGCAGGCCTCCACTTGCCATACCAAATGTGACAACCGATCCTTATGATCATCTCTGTTGATGTTTTACAGGCACACATCTCAGAACACAAGACGGCCTTATCCAGACAGACTTACAGTCATGCTTTGTATTCTCCTTAGTAAACATGACCTCATAGCACAATAGCCTACAGCCCAAGAACGTCATCTCTGTTACGAGTTGTTCTGTGAAAATAAAACATAGTACTAAACAATAAATAAAAGCTTTTAAAGCTTTTTACTTTAAATATGGAAGTGCAATCTCATGCCACATGAAGAGACAACTTGACATCAAATCCATGGCACCATATGGGCACCATGCGATGGACCACTCTAGACCCATATTTTGACTAATAAAATGTGTCTTGGCTCTCAGCAACTCTATTTTTTATTGTGTTTTTCTTTGTTTTTACCTCTACAGTACTGTATTCTTAGTGCAAATAAGTCTCCATGGATCCTAAAAAGGTTAGTTTATGAGAGCCAACCAAAATCAAAACAGGAACTGAATGCTCCAGAACACAGGCTCCAGTTAGCTTGGCAGCTTTGCTAGTGCCTTGAGTTAGTGTAGCAAGTGTTTTAAAGATTAACTTCCTTACCATTACCTATCATAATGTCTGCTATGATACAGTATAGACCGCTCCATCACTCTAACACTGGTTAAACTCCACATTTCATGACACATTTAACTTACAATGGATTTAATGGATATATCTTCATCCTAAATCAGGGAGCACCTGTACAATAAAACTCCATTAATGCATATAATGCCTTATACAGGGTGGATTTTCTGGGGGTGTGGAATAGATTCATTCAATTGGACTGTGGGACTGTGGTGGCCTAGCGGTTAAGGTACTGGACTCTGGACCAGAAGGTCCAGGGTTCAAATCCCACCTCTGCCAAGCTGCCACTGTTGGGTCCTTGAGCAAGGCCCTCAACCCACAATTGCTTGGCTTGTACGACTGTATCAATTGTAAGTCGCTCTGGATAAGGGTGTCTGCTGTAATGTAAATGACATTAGTCCTTGTGGGAAAAATTTGCACTGTACTCGTCGTTTTTTTATTAGAGAACTGATATAGTATTAAGACTTACATGATCACTGACCTTTACAGTACTGTTAATTCATTTAAAATCCTTTATTTGCATTATATCGAGGGCTTATTTGCTTTAGAGGTCTTTCTTATGTAAGACATTTGCGCTGCACTTAATATATTGAGCTCAAACCTGAGTCAGAGTCATAGAGCAAGCGTGATCAGTCACAAGAGCAAGCCTAGATGTTTCTTTAACACCCCAGGGTTTAAGTTTATCTAGCTTGTGAAACAGCATTTCCTTCAAAATGCAGTGCACTCAAAGGTAGTCCAGAATGTTGAAATTAACAAACCATTTAAAATATAAAACCATAAAAAATAGACTGTCTTTCATGTCACATGGCTGACTGGCTCTAAATGCCTCAACAGTTCTCTCCAACATCAGGGTGTGGCTGTTATTTCTTAGCCATAGGAGAGTGTGGTCTTACTTGATACGTTTTGAAAAAATAAATAAATAAATGTGTGGAGAATGAGAGCTACACTTCTATAACTATTAAACAAGCAGGACATTATTAGTTCAATTTCATACTGATGTCAGAAATAAATGTGCTGGTATTCATCAGTCTAATCAAACTAGGACACTGAAATAATGTCACCCATTAATTCATCCACAAATACCATCAAAGCACATGCATGGTAGTATAAGAAGTTCTACTTACCATGATTCAGTGCAATTTCCAACCTGTGCAGAGATTTCCTGTGCCTCCCAATTCTAGTGATACAAATTGATTAATAACACCATCTCTAGCTCAGAAACAGAGGCTCAGCTTCGACTTGGCGAAGATGAAACACAAGGAAGAGGAAGTGATACAGAGTGCAGTGAGAGAGCAGTGAGAGAGCAGAGCAGAGACAGATATGTAATGGAGAGTCTTGACACAAGAGTATCCCAGAGAGCTCCACAAACCCATTTAAGTCTGCTCATGTTCATGATTCAATATGAACGGTCAATGCTTTGTTGGCCAGAGTTGACAAACGCTGGTTTTCACCCTATGGTGGTAAACTTAAAATGATATAAATATGAACAAGTGAGCAGGCTTCTTACTAACATATCACAAATTGTAATAAATTGATTGTATTTGTCTAGTTTTTTCCTCCCAGTGGTAAGCAGAGATCTGTATGTTTGCAGAAGTGGTTTGTGTCAGCCCAGGCTATTACACAAACACCCACAAAGCTGTGTGAAGCGGGGAAAGGAAAGATTTTGATCAAAAACTGAAAACAGTGCTGAACCTAACACAATCTTTTATTTCAATTTGAAACATACATTTTGTATACATTACTGTAAACATCCATAGTGTTTCAAATAACACAATTATATTCATTTAAAAGGATTTCAATAACTACTTGTACCAGAGCTGTACCAATTGCAATTTCCTTGGCCAATTCCGATTTGTTTTTTTTTTAAATACATGACTGGATGATTCAGATTTTCTTTCCGTCTAGAAATTACAACTGACAGCACACAGAAACAATTGCTAAAGAAAGATAGCAGGGGCTGTTGGTTTGTACCTGGCTCATTCTCTAACTAGCTTTCGCTTTGTGGTTTGGCCACACAAATGTCAATCAAAACATAATTAAATATTGCTCAAATTGTACTTTATTACAGCCTTGATAAGAACCTTTTACCAGTTGGTCTAAGGGTACAAGTACAAGCAAAGACACTGAACTGCAACTCACCCCACTCAGGTAGCAGCGTACACCAACCAAGATGGTAAGTCATGTAAGACACTAAAAACACACTCTTACACTAAATCTTGGAAAGAAATGGTGCAATGCAATGAAAAACATGTAATGTGAGCTTTTATTAACTAATAAACACATGAAATAGATCACAGAAGCACAAGAACCCAAAGACAGACAGACCATCGAGCCACTCGCTAAACGTTGGGACCGGGAAACAAACATGGAGTGGCTGAGCATAAACTGTTTAAGTTTAAAGCTCCTTATACCCATGGACTGAATTCTGAATTAACGTTAGTCAAAGCACTGTGCTGTTCATGTGTGTGGCTGTGTTTGTGCAACTACACAAACACAGCCAATTAACCTAACATGCATGCCTTTGGACTGTGGGAGGAACCGGAGTACCCGGAGTAAACCCATACGGACACGGGGAGGACATGCAGACTCCACACAGAAAGGACCCAGGCCGCTCCACCCTGGGATTGAACCCAGGACCTTCTTGCTGTGGGGCGGCGATGCTACCCCCATGCAGTTCAGCCACCGTGCCGACCCCCTAATGATTGTGATTGATTAAGGATGGCTTTCACTATAGCCGAAAGCAAGAAGCTCATCTTCACAGAAATAAACCGGAGCCGCTTCGATATAGTTAAATTGTAAATAAATTTCCCTTATTATAACAACATTAGTCCTGCAGAGCCATAATAACAACACACATCTGGCGAACCATGGGAGTTCAGCTGGGTTGGAAACAAGATACACAGGATGGGTTTCGAATTTAAAAGCCGATCCAGTGCAACTTAAAGTAAGAGTGCCAACTGAAGCATGACTGCAATTCGATTGAGAATCTGTGGCAAGACTTGAACTGATGTTCACCAATGCTGTCCAACCAATCTGACAGATCTTGTTCGATTTGAGCTTCAAAAACTGAAGGCTCCAGATATGCAACGCAAATCCAAACAATTAAACGAAATAACTAATGAAAAATGTTCACAAATTGTTAAGAAATATATATTCCAGTAAAAGGGAAACAACCCAGTTACGTGCATTATAATTCCCCGTTGTGAAAACGTTCAAGGGGCTCAATACTTATGCAAGGCATTGTATTCTCGTTCCATTATTATCTAGCCGTACTGTTCATCTCATCTCCTAACATTAAGTGACTCTTTAAGATGTAGAGCTGTCGGTTCCTATGAGCTTGTCATTAAAATACATTGCTACCCCAACTGCTGAGTCAGTATCTTTTCCATAGACTACAGGCAAGGGGAACGCTCGCTCCACTTCCTGCCTCAAGGCTGTGTTTCTTGACAGAGCGCTGCCACTGGCCATAATCCGTTGCACTCCCGTAGCCAGTAGCACTTTAGGGGGCATCATGCTAGCTAGGTTAGCCAAAATCCCTTTGCAAAGGGCACGTGTCACATGAGGCAGTGAGAGGTTGCTAGGGGATATGTGAGAGACAAGACCAAGAGAGGTGGGGTCATGTCGTTCCCCTAGCAAGGTTGGGGTTATGTGAAGATCCGTGTCGGGTTGTCTTAGGGCGCACTCTGTCAGTTTGGAGTACACTTCAGACTCACTCAAGTCCACGCCTGCAACAAGAGGGACATATTGTTGCTAAAGGACGTCTCAGAAAATGTAATAAAAGCATTGTTTAGCAAGAACAGTCTAACTGATTCACAGGTTGTTATCTATTGCATGAAATACGTTTTTGATCACCTACCAACCAGCAAGAATTCTGGCTCTCACAGACCTGTTAGTTTTTCTTTAAGAAGCCCTCCTATTCAGCCTTACCTGTATTAACTGCACCTGTTTGAACTCGTTACCTGTATAAAAGACACCTGTCCACACACATTTACATTTACAGCGTTTAGCAGACGCCCTTACCCAGAGCGACTTACAATTGGTACAGTCTTACAATCCAAGCAATTGTGGGTTAAGGGCCTTGCTCAAGGACCCAACAGTGGCAGCTTGGCAGGGGTGGGATTTGAACCCTTGACCTATTGGTCCGTAGTCCAGTACCTTAACCGCTAGGCCACCACAGTCAATCAATCACAATCAATCAATCACACTCCAATCAATCACACTCCAACCTCTCCACCATGGCCAAGACCAAAGAGCTGTCTAAGGACACCAGGGACAAAACTGTAGACCTGCACAAGGCTGGGATGGGCTACAGGACGATAGTCAAGCAGCTTGGTGAGAAGGCAACAACTGTTGGCGCAATTATTAGAAAATGAAAGAAACACAAGATGACTGTCAATCTTCCTCGGTCTGGGGCTCCATGCAAGATCTCACCTCATGGGCTAAGGATGATTCTGAGAAAGGTCAGGAATCAGCCCAGAACTACACGGGAGGACGTGGTCAATGACCTGAAGTGAGCTGGGACCACAGTCTCAAAGATTACTGTTAGTAACACACTACAAAATCATGGATTAAAATCCTGCAGGGCACACAAGGTCCCCCTGCTCACGCCAGTACATGTCCAGGCCAATGACCATCTGGATGATCCAGAAGGTCATGTGGTCAGATGAGACCAGAGATGAGTACGACCCAAAGAACAACGTCCCAACCGTGAAGCATGGGGGTGGAAACATCATAAATTGGGAGTGTTTTTCTGCAAACGGGGACAGGACGACTGCACCGTATTGAAAGGGGGATGGGGTCATGTATCGCGAGATTTTGACCAACCAACCTCCTTTCCTCAGTAAGAAGATGGGTCATGGCTGGGTCTTCCAGCATGACAATGACTCGAAACACACAGGCAGGGAAACTAAGGAGTGGCTCCATAAGAAGCATATCAAGGTCCTGGAGTGGCCTAGTCAGTCTCCAGACCTGAACCCAATAGAAAATCTTTGGAGGGAGTTGAAACTCAGTGTTGCCCAACAACAGCCTCAAAACTTGAAAGATCTGGAGAAGATCTGTATGGAGGAGTGGTCCAAAATCCCTGCTGCAGTGTGTGCAAACTTGGTCAAGAACTATAGGAAACGTCTGGCCTCTGGAAAAGGTTCCTGTACCAAATATTAAGTTCTGTTTTTCTGTTGTATCAAATACTTATTTCATGCAATATTGCAAAAATTGATTATTTAAAGATCATCCAATGTGATTTTCTGGATTTTTTTTTAGATTCTGTCTCTCACAGTTGAAGTGTACATATGATAAAAATTACAGACCTCTCCAGGCTTTGTAGGTGGGAAAACTTGCAAAATCAGCAGTGTATCATGCTTATTTTCCCCACTGTATGCCACATACTCAGTTCTTTGCATTTCATCATTCACAAGCCAACAAAAATAAATGCCCAATCACTTAGACACATGGAACACAATGTGATTGGTCCATTCCTATTTCATGCTTACTACAGAGTTCTCATTCCGTATTCTGTTCGTTTCTATGGACACAATGTAACATTTAGTAAATAGAAACTACCTCTTCAGTCAGAAGCACGTTGCCTGGTTCTCATACAGTGTACTATTGCAACCAAAGTTACTGGACGCCCAATGCACAACAGGTCAAACCTTGAAACAGATGAGCTGTCAGTTAAGAACAGACAACTGAGACTACAATTCGATCAGGCTCACCAAACTTGGACAACAGAAGACTGGAAAAACTTGCCTGGTCTGATGAGTCTCGGTTTCTTCTGCAACGTTCAGATAGAATTGGGCACAAACAACAACAAAGCATGGCTCCATCATGCCTTCTATCAATGGTTCAGGCACTTTCTTGTCACACTTTGGGCCCATTTATACAAATTCACCATTGCTTAAAAGCCAGAGCCTACCTGAGTATTGTTGCTGACCATGTACATCCATTTATGGCCCATCTGCTGATGGCTACTTCCGGCAGGATAACGCACCATGTCCCAAAACTCAGATCATCCCAGACAAGTTTGTCGGCTGTACGCCCATGATGTGACTCTCCCGTTCCACCACATACTAAAGGTGCTCTATTGGATTGAGATCTGGTGACTGTGGAGGACATTTGAGTACAGTGAACTCATGGTCATGTTCAAGAAACCAGGTTGAGATGATTTGAGCTTTGTGACATGATGTATTATCCTGCTGGAAGTAGCCATCAGAAGAAGGTGTACCATGGTCATAAAGGGATGGTCAGAGACCATGGGCACCCACACCATTACACCACCAAGAGCAAGCTGAACTGCTGATGTTGATTACAGACCAGGCAACGTATTTCCAATCTTTTATTGCCTAATTTTAGTGAGACTGTGCAAATTCTAGCCTCAGTTGTTTGTTCTTAGCTGACACGAGTGGCACCTGGTGTGGTCTTCTGCTGCTGTAGCCCTTCAGCTTCAAGGTTTGACATGTTGTGCATTCAGAGATGCATTTCTGCATACCTCGAGTTGGATTATTTGAGTTATTGTTGCCCAGAGAACTGCCCTCACTGAATATTTTTTCATATTCGAACCATTCTCTATAAAACCTAGAGATGACTGTCTGCTGATGCTCAGTTTGAACTTCAGCAGGACGTCTTGACCATGTCTTCATCCCTAAATGCATGGAGCTGCTGCCATGTGATTTGCTGATCACATATTTGCTTCAACGAGTAGTTGAACAAGTGTACCTAATAAAGTAGCTGGTGAGTAAATACTTAATTACCAAATTCTTCCATCCAAGAAGTCAGCATTCCCACAAACGTTGCCAGAACGTTGCCTCCATTGAGCGCTGCAGCCACTGCCAGGTAGGTTTTGTGAAAGTAAGGGAAGTAAGCGATGGGGGACAGAGGATCCGGCACACTCGGAGGGGTGAAGTCAGCAGGCATGGCAAACGTCAACTGGGCCGAAGTGCTCATATTTAAAACTGTACACAGCACAGAATAGACATGCTGAGGATAACATCACCTGCATCTTACCACATACTACAGCACACCACTGTGATCATTTTTAACAATCAAATCTATTCCTATTGTTAGTGCTCAACCTTGCCTGTACAATGTAAGCCAAGCATACCTGCGTCTCTCTGGTCGGTCATACAGGAGTAAACACTGCACTGAAAGTCTCCAAGAGCTGCTCCTACAGGGGTGTTAGCGGCAATTCCATGCCATTCCGAGCAGGTCTGACCTGCTATAGTACCAGACTGGACTGGCACAGGCAGCAAATGCACAGGGAAGCCTGCAGCTTTCAGGCTACAATTAAAAGAAAGGTTTTAGTACATATGAACAGATTTACATGTCACGATACATTATACAGGTAGGCACCATTTACCAACTGCATTACGTTCTGTGAAGCAGGATGCTGACCGAAATGGCCATGAGTTATTTACAAGTTTATGACCACTTATAAAATGTGTTCAAAGTGCTGCCCATTGTGTTGGATTGTCAGTGCAACCCTCTTCTCCCACTCTTGACACACTGATAGCAACACCGCAGAAGAAATGCTAGCACAGGCTTTCAGTATCCGTTGTTTCAGACGCTGCACATCTCGTATCTTCACAGCATAGACAATTGCCTACAGATGACCCCAAAGATAAAAGTCTAAGGGGGTCAGATCGGGAGAGCATTTCTTCTGCGGTGTTGCTATCAGTGTGTCAAGAGTGGGAGAAGAGGGTTGCATTGACAATCCAACACAAAGGGCAGCACTTTGAACACATTTTATAAGTGGTCATAAACTTGTAAATTACTCATGAAAGAATAAAGTTCCATTAAAACCACACCGTTGTTTTTCTTGTCAAATTCTCAATACGTTTGATGTGTTACATGACCCTCTTGCCATTGGAAATAATAAAGTTGGATCCAAAATGGCCGATTTCAAAATGGCCGCCATGGTCAACACCCATCTTGAAAAGTTTTCCCCCTCCCATATACTAATGTGTCACAAACAGGAAGTTGATATCACAAAACCATTCCCATTTTATTTAGGTGTATCCATATAAATGGCCCACCCTGTATATCGACCACCGGTCGGTCACCCTGCTCTCTCCGATTCCGATATTTAGAGAGCAGGGTGACCGGTGGTCGATATATAGTGCCGATTACATGGCAGGAGATTATTTAATGGTGTATTTTCTAAGTTTACCCCCACGAGTAAAATACACCATTAAATCATACTAGCATTGACATTTGTCAAATCATAAGACCATAACCTGTACATACATATCCAAGTTCCACTGGTTGGTGCTGGTATTGAAGTAGCCCCAGCTAGCAGCATTCTGTGCACTCATAATGCAGCCCTCTAGACCGCAGAGCATGGACACCACATAGTCCTGGATGGTCCCTGCCACGCTGAAATCCGAAAGGAACTCTGGCCTGTGGTGAGAAAGTGTCACATCTCAGTCACCACGTCGAAGTAGCTAGTGCTTCCCATGTATGCTTGCTTACTGCATTAAGCAAATGTTTACCTACACAAGCTACAGAACTGATACACAACAGGATGTAGCTACCTGTGCTTGGCGTGCCAAAAGATGGATGCACATCCAAAGCCAGTGGCCACATTTAGGTGTGACTCAGGCTTGGGTAACGATGACAGGAAATCACTGGTGCAGCGTCCATCCTGCCATGTGATCAGCCGACTCACATCCTGAGGTTGGAAAGTGTGACCTGCATGACTGCCGCTCCATTCACAACCTAATGAGCAAATATGGTACAATATGAGTACGCTTAACGTCCACAATATATTCTGTGAAACTGCATGTTCTGCTATCTGGATGTTGTCCGAATGTTTAGACACACCTTGGACTCATTCAGTGAATTACAAACTGTCTTTATGTGACAGTGCGACGCATTTCCTGTTGTATTTATAATGCAACAACTTATTTCAGAATACAGCAGAGAACTGACTAAGTAATGTGCAGAAGCAATGAGCTCTGCTGGCTGTGTTGCCTCTGGTTTAACACAGTGTTTATTTTACTAAACACTGTGTTAAATAAAACGTTCTGTTAAGACACAGTTCAATGTGCTCGCTTGTCGAAGCCTCTAACACTACCTGCACACTTCTCAGGGCCGTGCTCTCCTGAAATACCTGCTCGCAAAGGCAATACAACAGGAAATGTGCTACGCTGCCACATAAAAGACAGTTTCTCATTCTACTAACCAAGTATGCAAATAAACAAATGTACTACAGGCTGTAATTGTAGAACTACAAAGTGCTTCTGTATGGATAGTGTAACTGATAAAACAGACAGTGAGAGTAGAAACAGGGAGGTGTGCCTAATAAAGTAATCGGTGAGTTTATCTAATGTGCAAGAAGTGTGAAGGTTGCAGATGTAAATTAGGTGTTAGGGCAAACAGATTAGTACTAGTGGTCAAAAAAGTGTGTGAGGCCGGTTGGTTACAGAGTTAAACACAAACCGTGCACCTGTTTTAGATTTCCAGAACACAACCCCATGCATTTGGCCTGAAAGCCCAACACATCCGACCTGTTGCAGCTTTTCCTCAGGGAGGGCCGACATGCACCGGTCAAGAGCAGAGACTATTCGCACAGGGTCCTGCTCCTTCGCCTGAACATGAGAATGTGGATCATTAACAAGCTTTAAAGTAAAAAATAATGTACAAAACAAACTGCAAACCCACTAAAACCTACATGTTCATTTAATTCGTCTCGGACTTCAGCGTTTGTCGGTAAACTGCAGCTGTCTGTTACGGTTTTTGATTCTGTATCGATCAACACAACCTTGATCGAAGTGGTTCCCAGATCAATACCCACAACATATTTAGCAGCTGACAAGCCCGCCATTATGTTTAATGTTATTTTAATTCTCTTTTAGTTTAAAACTATAAAAGCTGAACTGCATTCGTAGCGTGTATATGCCAAACGCATAGCAGCTCCAAAACACACAAACTATTTTATGCACAAACTCCAAATGACTCTGCTTTCCATACATAGTGCACTATCGAGGGTGTAGACGCCATTACGTTGTACCCTATCTAGGGCAGTCACGCAGAAGGTAAGAACGAATTTGAAATTTGCGTGTTTCTGTCCCGTCTGTGTACACCGTAGTTGCCAAGTTGGAGGTGAATACAAAACACTTAACTCTATATTCAAAAACTAGCGTTACTTACGGTAACAGAAATTTCACGGACGAGCTCCAAATGGCACCATTTTGAAAACAAAAGGGCCCTATCTAGGGTGTAGAGACCATTTTGTTGAACCCTAACTAGGGCAATCATTTAGAAAGTGGGGACACAATTGAGACTGGCCCATTTCTGTTCCTCAGTGGACGCTGTAGTGACGGAGTTAGAAGTAAAATATTCAAATTTAAAATGTTTTAAAAATACATTTAACAACTCAGTGTATGGCAGCCCAGAATTGTAGGTTTCGCTCGATGGAAATTGCATCGGCTAACCTCAAATTACACCGTTTCAGATATAAAGGGCACTACATAGGGTGCATTAAATAGAACATTGCACTCTACCCAGGGCGCGAATTTAGAAACTGCCAAAGTATAATAATTAACGTTTTCCACAAGTCCTTTCTTCCAGGAGCAATAATTGTATATTTCTGTTCATGAGCAATCACTAACTATGTTTCTTTAACGCTGCGCCCAAGTACGACAAGGAGTCTAGAATTTAGCCTGCTATCAGACAATAACAGTGCTACACTATTTAATTAAAGCTTTTATCTTATCCATTAAAGTAACTTAAACAAACATTTAGCTTTAAATGTCCAAGGTATAACGTTTAATACGCTGAAAAATCCACGATCGAGTCCACTTTTCTTTAGACTGTTATACAATGTACCATAAGGATCTTATATACTGTACCCTATCTAGGGTACTAATGTAGAACCTGGGGATATATTTGGAATTTGTCCCAGCCTGTGCCTTGGTGGACACCGTAGTTCACGGGGTTAGAGGTAATGTACATTCATATGTTCTTACAAATAAAAAATACACACATTTGTTGTTATATATTTAAATACTGAGGACGTCGATTATTTATATTTAACGAGTACAAACTGTGTAGAAATATTTGGTTCTATGAGTTATTATCGGGCATTTTCGAGTGGAAGAAAACATGGCTGCCGGAGAATGACATGCGTTTCGTTGTTGTCTGTATATGGAACGTTTGTCTGAACATAAACTCCGCTTTCAGAACTGATAACTAACAATAAGCTATAATTTACAAGAATACGATACTAATAATAGCCGCATGAACTAATATCGGTGGAACAAACTGTGAAGTCTCTCTGTGCGTCTTAATCACAGCGGTAAGTCCGAGCCTATAGAGAAAACCGTGTGTAATACGATATGGTGTTTGAAATAATCATTTACATTTACAGCATTTAGCAGACACCCTTATCCAGAGCGACTTACAATTGGTACAGTCTTACAATCCAAGCAGTTGTTGGTTAAGGGCCTTGCTCAAGGACCCAACAGTGGCAGCTTGGCAGAGGTGGGATTTGAACCCTGGACCTTCTGGTCCATAATCCAGGACCTTAACCACTAAGCTACCACAGTCCCTAATCACTCTTAGGATAGCTTAAAGATTTGAAATTGTTGTGATGAAGACCTTTATTAGATAGACCTTGTTAATACTGGGTTGGACCTCCTTTTTGCCTTCAGAACTGCCTTAATTCTTCCTTCCATAGGTTCAACAAGGTGCTGGGAACATTCCTCAGGGATTTTGGTCCATATTAACAGGATAGCATCACATCCATGATGCAAATCTCCCACTGTATCATCACCGATACCAATAGGGTATCGGTATGAGTGCAACACTAGTCAAAACCCTGTACTGCGACATCTAGAGGAGAGGAGATTGTAGTTTCCAACGAATTTAAAATCTGTTTGTTTGTTTGTTGTGTTTTTACTTCAACAAATCGATATTTTGAACTGAAAATCGATGTAGTACGTCACGAAAAGAAATATCACGCTGTATTTCTGTATCGATGATTTGTTTTTGTTTTTTTAAAGCTCAGCCCTACTAAACACGGTTCTGTCTGGCTGACTGTACGTGTATAAATGCCGTTTCAGTGTTAAAGGCCTGGAAGGCAGAATGGCAGCGATTGCAGCTAAGCGTGAGGGGCCGCAGTTCTTCAGCGACGTGGCCATGAGAGGAAACGCAGCCGTCCTGGAGTACTGCCGAACCTCCGTCTCGGCTCTGTCCGGTGCTACGGCAGGCATACTGGGCCTCACTGGCTTGTACGGCTTCGTGTTCTACTTCCTCGCCTCGTTCCTCTTGTCCCTGCTGCTCATCCTCAAAGCCGGCCGACGGTGGAACAAGTGCTTTAAGTCTCGCCGGTTGCTCTTCACCCAAGGTCTCGTAGGCGGCCTCTTTACCTACGTGCTGTTCTGGACTTTCCTCTATGGAATGGTGCACGTCTACTGAAGTGCACTGACCTAGTCGTAGACGTCGTGGAGAATTGCATCGTCGAGTCTCTACACCGTAGATTTCAACTTCGTGTATAGATATATTAATTTAAACTAATGCATTTTTTGGATACTCAGTTTAAAAGATAAACAGCCCCAATCCTGGACTGGAGGCGACGTCTGCATCCTGTACTAAAACCCTGTGTATTTATAGCTACACATCCATTTGGAGCCAAGTTTGGAATGAACATAGATGTTAGGGAAACTGATTTCACGTCATGTTGTAACAATGCATCACCTCACAGTTCTTAGCTGAAATGACTGAAGGTGGTTCAAGTTTCAAAATAAGGTTTGTTTTCAATAAAGTAAAAAAACAATGACTGAAGATATTTCCATCAGCCTTTTCTCTTCTGCTGTTCATTTGTAATATGGCATGAATGATCAAGGCGGTATGTTCAGGTTTGTTAATCAATCCAGTTAAGTTGATGTGTAATATTATGCTTTGCCTCTTAGAATACTAGGCTACACTGCAAAGGAGGGGATGCCCACAAATATGCTTGTAGATGGAGTGCCATTCAGAGAAATGGTTATCCCTTCCACATTGTGGCACCCCCCTGATCTGGAAAATCCACAGAAAATGGATCCTGTAGGGGTAAAATTATACATGCCTTTATGAGTTGTAACGTTTTGAGATATCTTTACATTTCTAGCCTTCGTTTGCCGTCTGCTGGCTTTTGCGTTCTTTTCACTTTAATACAGAAATTGTGTACATTTATGGTATTAAACAATAACAATGTTGATATTATACAATATTATACAGGTATGTGCAGTTCAACATCCGCATTACGTTCTGTGAAACAGGACGTTGACCAAAGTGGACGCTGACCATTGTCACATGCTAGTGTAGGTACTTTGCTCAAAGTTTTCTTTTCAACAATCATATTAATTAAACACAATATGAAAACGTTTAGTACAGCACAGTACAATAAAGTAATTCTTTCTTTGTATCTTTTACAAAACTTGAAACACACACGAACTGCCTTCAAGGCTGTGATTCTGTTTTCTGTCAGCAGGTGACACAAGGGTTGGTACCAGTTTTCTGTCATTCAGACGTGAGTGAGATGTATATAAGACAGATTTGTGTTTGCTATTTTAATCCTCAGAGGTTAAAGCGAACGGACGTTGATCTGGTGGATGTTAAACGTGCATGCCTGTACATATGTTTTATGCATTTCTGAGATCCTAAACCTTTTCATGTCATCATACTGTATAACTCCCAAAAAATTCCTATTTAATTTCTAATGCCGATCCTCGATATATTGAAACCACAATGTGGAAGGGATAAATGTACAATACAGCCTTCTGGAGGGCTGAGAATCATGCATTTAATGTAATTGAATTATATGACAGCAGTTCCTTCCTGACCTCTAGATACTCTTCATAGTGTACAGTCGAACTCCCCAGTGGGAGCCCAGTTTCAATTATTTTAATGGAAAAATTTCAACCTCATTTTGGCTTATTCAAAGCCTTTCTTTCAATGGTGTCAACATATTGGATGCACCTCTTTGTCTTGTTCCTCATGCTACCACTGTTGTCTCATAATGTGGTTTATTCTAGTACTTTACCGATTTGGGGCTGTATTCATAAAGATTCTTGGTGCTAAGAGTAGCTCCTAGTGACGAAAATCTAAGAAAGATCTTAGAATTGTGGCCGTTCCCTCAAAGTTAGGAGTAGATCCTAGTAAATATTAGTTATTCATAAAGCTTGTTAACCCCTAAAAGAGGTGAAAAACTGTTCAGAGTAGAGAGGAGGACTTTTAGGAGGCTCAGGACTTCTCTTAAGCAGAGGAGACAATGGAAGAAAGATGACAAGGCAGAAGAAATGTTCACCAACACTACCAATTAGATCGTGCAGGAATAATGTTTGTGGTTGATCTTTAATAGAGATGGGCTCACGTCTCCTACCCAGCACACCAATGCCGTAACTCCCGAAATGAAAGCTACATATAAACCAACTCCACCAGTTCAATAGATTAGACATGGCAGAGATCATACTCCAGTTCATAAACTATCTAGGCTACAAAAATACTAGCACTATAAATATACTGTTGATAAATAAAGCAAATAAATGTTTGCCTATGCCATTTCAAAGGCTTATAATAGGCTATATAGTATATCCCTAATTAAGAGTGCCCGAGTCAATGCCTCCTCATTGAGATAAAGGTTTTAGTGTTCTTTTGCTCAGCGCTGCTCTCAGATTGCTTCTGAATCACTCTTAAGCTTAAACTCCCACCTAGGAGTTTTTAAGCTCTTAGGGACTCTCCAAGAGTATTCTTAGAATCTTTATGAATACGGCCTCTGCTAAATCCCTTCACAACTGAATAAAACAGAAGTTTAAGCTATGTACTGACAGGAAGGTGTAGGCAGAAGTCAGCTGCATCACAAAATAAGCCTAATACACCATGGAATTTAATTTAGCAGGTTTCATATTGGATTGCTTTATGTAGATTATTGGACTAAAATAACCCTAAAGTTATAGGAGGACTTCTGATCATGGGAGTTCAGACAGCTGGGTTAGATTGTACATCAGTTAGTTGGGCGTTTTGTAGAGCAAAATTAACACAAAATAGCAGGAACTAGTCCTAATCCAGGCGTTGAGCATTTTGACATTAAGTCAGTGACAGTGTTAGAGGTCAGATCGTCATAAATTATGGAGTGACATCTTGTTCACTCTCCAGTTTCAGTCTCGTTCTCCCAGAATGCATCTTAGTGGCATGAATCATTTCTGTCCCTTCATTTCACTTGCGTGTTGCACTAGAAGACATGGTCACTGCCTTTTTTTCAGGACTGCGGTGAGACCGGGATGTTGCTGCATTGTGTTGTTTGTGGTCATGACTGTCAGGTTTCCTTCTTTCCCGACTGTGAGACGATGATGTAGGTAGCTGCTGTTTCTCTACGTCCAGCTTGTCCTTATTCTTGTGTCTGTCTTGGGAATGTCGATGGTGTCTTGTATGTTTGGTATCTCTGGACTTTCTGTCTGTTTTTCTACAAGTGGCGACATTGGCAATGTTATGTGTGGCTAACATTTTTATTTTCACACTCCTTACACATATACAGGGGTGTGAAAAAGTGTTTGCCCCCTTCCTGATTTCCTATTTTTTTGCATGTTGTCTCACTTAAGTGTTTCGTAACGTTAAACCAATTTCAATATTAGTCAAAGACAACACAAGTAATAATGCAGTTTTTAAATGAAGGTGTTTATTATTAAGGGAGAAAAAAATCCAAATCTACATGGCCCTGTGTGAAAAAGTGATTGTCCCCCTTGTTGAACCATAACTATGGTTTATCACTGTCTCTAGCCACACCCAGGCCTGATTATTGCCTCACCTGTTCTCAATCAGGACCTGCCTGACAAAGTGAAGTACACCAAAAGATCCTTAAAAGCTACACATCATGCCGAGATCCATAGCAATTCAGGAACAATTGAGAAAGAAAGTAATTGAGAACTGGAAAGGGTTATAAAGCCATTTCTAAAGCTATGGGACTCCAGCAAACCACAGTGAGAGCCATTATCCACAAATGGTGAATCCACATGGAACAGTGGTGAACCTTCCAGGAGTGGCCGACCGACCAAAATTATCCCAAGAGCACAGCAACGACTCATCCAAGAGGTCACAAAAGACCCCATAACAACATCCAAAGAACTGCAGGCCTCACTTGCCTCAGTGTTCATGCCTCCACCATAAGAAAGAGACTGGGCAAAAATGGCCTGCATGGCAGAGTTCCAAGACGAAAATCACTGCAAAAAGAACATTAAAGCTCGTCTCAATTTTTCCAGAACACACCTTGATGATCCCCAAGATTTTGGGAAAACATTCTGTGGACTGACGAGACAAAAGCTGAACTCTTTGGAAGGTGTGTGTCCCATTACATCAGGCGTAAAAGCATTTCAGAAAAAGAACATTATACCAACAGTAAAATATGGAGGTGGTAGTGTGATGGTCTGGGGCTGTTTTGCTGCTTCAGGACCTGGAAGACTTGCTGTGATAAATGGAACTATGAATTCTGCTGTCTACCAAAAAATCCTGAAGGAGAATGTCCGGCCATCTGTTCATGACCTCAAGCTAAAACGAACTTGGGTTCTGCAGCAGGACAATGATCCAAAACACAGCAGCAAGTCCACCTCTGAATGGCTGAAGAAAAACTAAATGAAGACTTTGGAGTGGCCTAGTCAAAGTCCTGACCTGAGTCCTATTGAGATGCTGTGGCATGACCTTAAAAAAGGCCGTTCATGCTGGAAGAAAAAAAACCCTCCAGTGTGGCTGATTTACAACAATTCTGCAAAGATGAGTGGCCAACATTCCTCCACAACGCTGTAAAAGACTCATTGCAAGTTATCGCAGACGCTTGGTTGCAGTTGTTGCTGCTAAGGGTGGCTCAAAAAGTTATTAGTTTTAGGGGGCAATCACTTTTTCACACAGGGCCATGTAGGGTTGGATTTTTTTCTCCCTTATTAATAAACACCTTCATTTAAAAACTGTGTTTTGTGTTTACTTGAGTTGTCTTTGACTAATATTAAAATTGGTTTGATGTTCCGAAACACTTGTGTGACAAACATGCAAAAAAATAGGAAATCAGAAAGGGGGCAAACACTTTTTCACACCACTGTAAGTGACACTTACTTTGTCACCATTTCAAATTTTGTCTCTCTGTAAAACGAGCTGCCAGTCATCAGATAGATCAGGATCATGTCGCAGATAAAGACACCCTGTGCAAAGAAGCGACACGTATAGAATATTAGAGCAGATCCTTGGTATGCTTGCTGCCAAAATGTCTTTTAAATGTGGTGAAAAGGAATGGCAACCTTACAAAGTGGTAAATACTTTAAGGTCCCATCTTTTTTGGAATGTGTTGCAGCACTGATATGCAGTGATTAATGTTTAACAATTAAAATGTAGTGTAGAACAGACAAAACATGAAATATCTCAGGTTCATACTATCTGCAAAGTCAAAGTAAATGTAAGACACACTGCGTCCTTTTTTTTACTTTCCATACCGTCCCAATTTTTTCTTATTTGGGGTAGGATACATACAGTCGTATGAAAAAGTTTGGGCACCCCTGATAATTTTCATGATTTTAGTTTATAAATCATTGGTTGTTCAGATCAGCAACTTGAGTTAAATATATCTTATAGCAGATGAACACAGTGATATTTGAGAAGTGAAATGAAGTTTATAGGATTTACAGAAAGTGTGCAGTAATTATTCAAACAAAATTAGGCAGGTGCATAAATTTGGGCACCCCAACAGAAAAATGTCATCAATATTTAGTAGATCCTCCTTTTGTAGAAATAACAGCCGCTAAACGCTTCCTACAGCTTCCAGTCTGGATTCTGGTTAAAGGTGCTTTGGACCATTCTTCTTTAGAAACATCTCCAGTTCAGTCAGGTTTGATGGTTTCCGAGCATGGACAGCCCACATTTTCAGTAATATTCATGTCTGGGGACTGAGATGGCCATTCCAGAACGTTGTACTGGTTCCTCTCATGAATGCCTTAGTAGATTTTGAGCAGGGGTTTGGGGTCGTTGGCCTCGGTGCAACTTTGTCACTGATTCTTGAACATTGTTCTCAAGAATCTGAGATGATATTAACTGGAATCCATGCGACCCTCAACTTTAACAAGATTCCTAGTACCTGCACTGGCCCACACAGTCCCACAGCATGATGGAACCGCCACCAAAATTTTACTGTGGGTAGCAAAGTGTTTGTCTTGGGATGCGGTGTTCTTTTTCCGCTTCTTGTTATGTCCAAATAACTCAATTTTAGTTTCATCAGTACACAGCACTTTATTCCAAAATGAAGCTGGATTGTCCAAATGTGCTGTAGCACACCTCAAGTGACTCTGTTTGTGGCGTGTCTGCAGAAAAGGCTTTCTTCTGCATTACTCTCCCATACAGCCTCTCCTTGTGCAAAGTGCGCTGTATAGTTGAACGATGACAGTGACACCATCTGCAGCAAGATGAGGTTGTAGGTCTTTGGAGGTGGTCTGTGGCTTGACTATGACTGTTCTCACCATCCTTCGCCTCTGCCTATCTGAGATTTGTCTTGGTCTGCCACTTTCGGGAGTTCCTTAACTAGAACTGTGCCTGTGGTCTTCCATTGCCTCACTATGTTCCTCACAGTGGAAACTGACAGCTGAAATCTCTGAGAGAGCTTTTCCCTTTCCCTGAACCATGATGTTGAACAACCTTTGTTTTCAGGCCATTTGAGAGTTGTTTTGAGGCTCCCATATTGCCACTCTTCAGAGAAGATGCAAAGAGGAGAAAAACTTCCAATTGGCCACCTTAACCCTTTATCATAGTTGGACTCACTTGTGTATGTAGATCAAGGGTCAGTGAGCTTACAAAACATATTTTGTGTTCCAATAATTAGTGCTAAAGGTATTCAAATGACAAGGGTGCCCAAATTTATGCACCTGCCTAATTTTGTTTGAATAATTACTGCACACTTTCTGTAAACCTATAAACTTAATTTCACTTTTCATCTGCTATATGATATATTTACCTGAAATTGCTGAGCTGGACAACCAATGATTTATATAGAAAAATCATGAAAATTATCAGGGGTGCCCAAACTTTTTCATACGACTGTAGTATGAACTGTGGTAGGGCAGTGATTAAGGTGCTGGACTACAAGTCACAGCACTACTTATCAGCCACTGTTGGGCCCTTGAACAGGGCTCTTAACCCACAATTGCTCGCACTGTATCTTGTAAGCTGGTATCTGTTGATGTCTCCCTGGATAAAAAGCCAAATGAGAAGAAAGACCAACAGAATAATACTGGACTAAAATATTGTGGAGAACTGACTGTAAGCAAACAGCAGCTGAGCACAAGACAAAAGTGGTGGAAATTTATGTAAAACATCTCAAGGTTCAGGAGAATTTTTGCACTTCTACATGAAAAAGAAAGTGTGCCACTCAGTGTTATACTTACACCCCCCATTAAAGCAATGCCAGACCCCATTTTCACCACCGTGGGGACAATGTTGAATTTCCCTGCCTGCAAATGAGCAAACCGGTAAGTAAAGCAAACAGGACAAGCAAAGAAATAAAAGTAGTTGTGCTGTCATTCCTGTCAGTCTTACCTGCCCATGTACGATGACATCAAATCGAATGCCGTACACTTTAAACAGAGAGCGGTAAGTCTCTCCATCTGCGTCTCTGTAATATCGAGCAAACCTGCAGGTAGGGTTTGGGAAAAGCTATGAAATTACCTCACAACTGGACAAAGTTGAGTCCAATTGTCAACCAAAAACAAAAACAACTGAAAACGTTGGGATGTCTTTGGTCCAGAGCACACAGCGTCCATTCCATAAAAGATCTGGAATACTGATTCATCTGACCACAATACATGTTTTCATTGTGTGATGGACCATGATGCCTAGATGCCTCCAAGCCCAGAGAAGTCCATCCAGAAAAAGACCATCCAGACTATTATCAGCTACAATTCCAAAAGCCAGGCAAAGGTCATTTTAGGTTCTGTGACTGCAGCCATAATGCAGAAAAATACAAAAAGATTAAAAAGTCTAAAAAGGTTTTTGAGCAACATTTCCAGGGATGTCCGTGCATTTTTCACCAAGACAATACAAAACCAGTCAGAAAAACTTAGGACTGAAATATGCAAATCCCTTCCAGTCTTTCTTGAGGTACACTGTTTTTAAAGATTTCAATAATTTTCTCACGCATTTGTTGATAAACTGGAGATCCTCTGGCCATCTTTGCTCATCAAAGCCTTTTGTGGATACTGATTATGACCAAATCATGATTATAATCACCTGTGTGAAATCACATCAGTATTATGTTTTACCTCATAACTAGCCCTAACTTGTCCCTGTCCCATCTTTTTTGGAACATGTTGCAGGCCTGAAATGCAGGAATGGATGTTTATTAGCAAATGACATTAAGCTGACCAGAAAAAACCTGAAATATCTTGGGTTTATACTGTCTGCAATAAAATGTAAGGAACACTTTTTTTAATTCGCATTTTCCATACCATTCCAACTTTTTCTAATTTGGGGTTGTAAGGTCATTAGAGAGGAGACATGACCCACTTTTAAGAAGTAGTAAACAGGTCATATGTATGCTGATGAGGTCACCTGAAATTGTAGCCTGAGATGTTGGAGTCTTTTGTGGTGTCCAGACGAGTGGCACTGTACTCTGGATTGCACTTCGAGTCATCTTTATCTAAATCACAATCCCAGTTAATCACCACTCCAATGGCACCACCCTGTTTGAAGAGCAGAAATTATAAACAGCATGAGCCATTCTGCTGCATGGGTGCCATTTCAGTCCCCAGAACATCACATGTATAGATAATTAATTTAAAAAGAACATTTTGTTGTAAAGCCATACGTCCAGTATGGTGATGCAATTGCAAACATTAATAAAACAACCAAATACAGTGAAACATAGCATTTGTTAGCTGTCCCTGCTCTCTAACATTACACTTTAAAATTTACATTTACATTTACAGCATTTAGCAGACACCCTTATCCAGAGCGACTTACAATTGGTACAATCTTACAATCCAAGCAGTTGTGGGTTAAGGGTCTTGCTCAAGGACCCAACAGTGGCAGCTTGGCAGAAGTGGGATTTGAACCCTGGACCTTCTGGTCCAGAATCCAGTACCTTAACCACTAGGCCACCACAGTCCCAAAATGAAATATAATGATCAAAATACTGTAATTCAGAAATCCTTTTGTGATTGCATTGTTGTGTCACTCCATATCCCAGATGTACTTTCAATATTTTACTTTTTTTTAAACACATCTTTGTCACGTCCCCAGGTTTTTACAGTCCTGTTACACTAACATATTCCCACTTCTGACAATTATGGGACATACCACAAGTCGCGTGTTCAATAGGACGTTGTATCATCTAGATCTTCTTAAGACCATGAGAATTCCTAAAGTAAGATCTCTCTTATTTTTGTCCTGTATATTTGATGATATTGTAACTATGACTGAGACTTACTATCTTGTTACCTAAATTATTTAAGATGTTATTTGTTTATTGTAAAAATCACTTTCTGGGTAAATTATTAGAAAGTGCTCAGTGTCCTAAATGCTATTAGTATGGATGCCATGTGGTTATATTTTATTCATTTGCTCATTCTGTGCTGAAAACTCATATAAAGAGTAACAGGACTGAGTAACAGTAATGGGAGGAACCCATTTAAAAGCTAAATAAACTGGCCTGAGATTGACCAATACTTGTTACGAATAGTTAGATATGTTTGTCGTTAGTCTCAGTGTTGAAAAACTATAGAGTTTTTAAGAGTCACAACAAGCAACTGGCACCCATTCACACAGAATAATCAATATCCCTGTACTGGAAACTGCTTGAGCGTGGTATACATTGCTTATCACTACTCCTTACATAAGCCGAATAAAACTCACCTTGACAGCCATATCATGGAAACTGTGGCCGGCTGATTGAACCAGATCTCCCACTCGGAAGATGGGGCAATACGGATGGTGGACTTTATCATAGTAACATGTTTTCAGATATGTGTGGGAGGTACTGGGCAGGACATTGGATCTGAAGGAAGATAAATAGCAAGGGCTGTATTTACATGTGATAGACACGTGTGGACTCGTGTACAAAAATTCTGGTAAGTACATTTAATTTGGTGCAAACAAAGTTGGACTACATGCCCAGTATTTGTTGAGAGTTGGGCCACTGCCCTGTTGAGCACTGCCTCTGTTTGCTCCTTCAGCAAAGCCCTTAACTTACCTGCAGGAATGCGCCATATAAAGATCACTTTACGTTCTGTGAAAGAGGTGACATTACCATAGTCACATAGTCTTTTCAGGGTACTGTCACAGACACTGACAACATGAGTGACCAATCAGTGATTGAAATGACTGGGCAGAGGAAACAGACACAAAACTGTGAATGTGAACCAGTCTCAATAGTTAAATAGTTGTAGTTTAGAGAGAATATACAGGAAGTGAGACAAACAAAGGAGTACTATTTACGATATGACAGACACATACACATAAGCACATCCTTTACATTTAGCAGACGCCCTTCTCCAGAGAGACTTAGCTGATGCAACCTTACAATCCAAGCAATTTAGCTTAAGGGCCTTGCTCAAGAACCCAACAGTGGCAGCTTGGCAGAGGTGGGATTTGAACCCTGGACCTTCTAGTCCATAGTCCAGTACCTTAACGGCTAGGCCACCACCGTCCCATTTACAGTTTGTTACAAATAAGTAGTGGAAAGTCATACACACAAACATGAGTAGCAAGCAAGCAAGCACGCTAAATGACGGACTTTTAAACTCCCGCCTCTGCTCGTGGATTCGCAGAGTTGACTGTCTGTTGATTTGACTGCATCGATTGGCTGTTTACAGCCGCAACATCCAGAGTTAAAAGACGCTTATGTCCTATCATAATTTATTATAGATGTTTATTATAAAAGACCTCGGTTGTTAAAGTGAACAGATATTGATCGAATGGTCAGTAAACAGCATGTAACTGTACTTCAGTCTTACTCAGTAATATTATAATAATAACGATCCTCTCTACTGGTGTTCTGTCAGGGCTGTCCAAAGCCTGTTCACCATGTGTGTGTGTGTGTCCTCACAAAACCAGTGCTCCCAACACCTCCTAACAGCTAGGTCAGAACGGCCTAGGTGGCGGGCAATTCATCGAAACAACCTTCCTGCTTCTTTAAGTCCAATGATGCTCCCCCTCTCAAATTCTGATAACTGGGCAAAATGTCTTTGAGTGTGTCTAGCAGTCAAAAATATCTCACCAAGAGGTACACTGCACAAAAGTAGCCCCTAAGAGCCCAGTGTCTAATCAGACCACACCTGTAATCATTTACATATCTGCCCGAGACAGAACTGCATGCTGAGTTCTGCAGCAATCCGACCTTTCTTAATGGGTGCTTCATTTTTTTGTCAATGAGAGTATTTAATAATTTTCCTAAAAAATGACCAAGTATATATATATTTTTTTTTATTTTTTTTTTATTTTTTTTATATATTTTTTTTATATGTATGTCTGTTTAGGTCCTACTTATGTAAAAATATAAAAGATTCTAAAGTCTTCACAAACTTTCAACCAAAAATGTAATACCAAGCTACAACAGCTAAGCAGGTTCTGATGCTTAGTATGCAGTAATATGAGCGTATATGTGTGAGTATAGTAATATGGCTAGGCGTGAACAAAGCTGTTTGATGTATACGTACATTGAAAAAGGTTTTGAGCTATGCTAATACATGGCACAGAATAGCATCAAAACATTGGTGGTATCATAATGTTATATAGTGGTAAAACGGAGTTCTTTTTAACACACACATGCACAAATTCCAGTACCACTTACTTAGAAAAATCAAACTTTGGAAACCTTATGTAGTTTCTAATGTAAATGCTGAAGTTTTCTGCTTTTCCCAGCAAAGGCTCCCTAAGTTGTGAAAAAAAACATAACACCATAATCACAATTAACGTTCATTTGAATTAGTATCTGTACTTTCTAGTGTTGTTTTTTTCTCACGGTGAGGTATGGCTCTGCTCAATGGGACACCAGCCATGAATTTCACACGTGGCTGTCTCATTCAAACAGCGGCCCGTCTTCACTCCTAAACAGAAGTAGGACAAAAGTAGACAGATTTCAATTCTACAGAAACTCGCTTTAGGATGCACAATGAGTTCATCACTCAGGTTAGGATTTTCACTCATCAGGGTAAAATTGTGAACCCTGGCTCTGCTAAGCTGCCACTGCTGTGACTTTAGCAGGGCCCTGGGTCCTTGACTGTTCAGCTCTAACGATGGATGATTACTTCTGATACCATAACTTTTTCCATCCTCACTAATCATTTAAACATACACTTACAAAAAATACACTATTGTAAGAATTGTGGGTTAAGGACCTTTCTCATGGCCCTCACAGTGTTTGGACTTCAGGTCAATAGTCCAATATCTTAACCTCTGCACCAGCATAGGGCTTTTCATTAACATGAATAATATGACCAGTGAAAATTTTACATTTTTAAAGAAAACAAACAAACATACATTTAAGAATTAATTAATATCTGGCAGGTTCCTGTTTTTGCTGTAATGACATAGCCGGCATGGACTGTGGTAGCCTAGCGGATAAGGTACAGGACTATGGACCAGAAGGTCCAGGGTTCAAATCCCACCTCTGCCTAGCTGCCACTGGTGGGTCCTTGAGCAAGGCCCTTAACCCACATTTGCTTGGATTGTAAGATTGTACCAATTGTAAGTCGCTCTGGATAAGGGCGTCTGCTAAATGCTGTAAATGTGTGTGTAAGACCTAATGATTCATGTTTTCCCAGTGTGACTGCATAATATTCCAATGAGTATCTTGTGATGTTACTACATTTTTGGCTTTCTCTGCCCATAACTGCTCGATGGGAGTTATGTCAGGTGACTGTGCTGTCAGGACTCCTTGATCTTCTTTGGTCTTCAAGTCGGCATTAAAAACTTTGTGGTGTTTTGGGCCATTATCCTGTGGCAGTATGAATCCTTCTCCACAAAGATCCAAACAATAATGTTCACTGGTGTTCTTAGACTTTTGGCCCCCACTGTACCTAACTTGTGTCTCTGTACCTAACTATATGATATAGAATTTAGCCAAGGCTTTCTATCATCATTATCATCAATATTCCTTTTCTGTTAACATCTCCCTAAATGCGAATTCCATATCCGTAAGTTCTTTGCGTACACATATGGCAGTCAGAGTGATTTTTCTTACCGTGACCAGATACAACTGGTTCTCCCTCTGGGCAATCATCATTGTGGGAACAAACACCATCTGGGACCCTTGGACTCTGAAAACATTCATATTACCATTCAAATAACAATAAGTAAGCATTGTGTGCAGTGGAGCACAGTTTGAATTGAGACAAACCAGTAATTAAAGACTTTACACCATAGCAAAGCAAAGCATCCCATTTTATCCCCACTTATCCTGGTCAGGGTCATGAGGGTCTGGAGTCTAAGCCGGAATTCACTGGGTGCAAACGGACATACACTCTGCATAGGGTGCAAGTAAATCACAGGGTTCCTGTAATGAAGCCAACCATCACATTGCAAGCTCCAACTGGGATTTGAACCCAGAAACCCAGGATTTGAATCAGGAACTGTCATGTTCAGCAGCTAACTCTATGACCAGAGGCACTGGATCTGCTACTATAAACCCATGGTTCCTAACCAAAAATCAGAGTGGATACGCGAGGCTTTGTTTGCTCTGACGTGCTCTGAGTTTGTCAAAATTTGCACATGTTAAATAAAATGAATTTCAATTAAATAAAACACTCATTGGAAAAAACTGTATATAAAATTACTTATAATATGTTATGTTTAGCTGTTTTGAAAACAGAAAATGTGCCATGATGAAAAAAGAGGAAAAAAGCTGTAAAAGGAACCCTAGAGAAAAGGAAGAAAGCTATAATTTAGGTTCATTTTTGCCAATAAAGATTTGCAATGAATCACTTTTGTCTTTTGATCTGTGTGTGCGGCACTGGGGGCACAGCTTTTCTTTGATACTTGTGGGGGGGCTCCAAGGAAAAAATGGTTGGGAACCACTGCTATAAACCATGGTTGTGATTTATATTTTTCTGTCATAACCCAAACAAACATGACCTTGTGCTTCTATTGTGTGCCAGCACTGTTCAGAATCCATTTAACTGGAAAATGCTGGGATTTGCATTCTTACCTCGGCACACCAGCCTAGCCTTTGGTTTGGAGTCTCAAGGTAATTCGTCACAATAAAGAAGACTCTGTCCCCCTTGAAGAAAGAAATAATGATGATTAATCAGTGCCTATTGTTAAATAGTATAGACGTTAAATGTACACAATACAGGTAATCCTCAATTTATGATGGGGATATGTTCTGACAAATCCAGCATAAGTTGTATTTATCATAAACCAAGGAGTTTAATATATACTGTATTAGAGGTCGACCAATATGGGTTTGCAACTGATAAAGTCAAATGATTGCAATTGTTTGATTTATAAATGTTGAAGGCATGACACTGTACAAGAACTATGGCTACTAATTACATTCAGATGAAGATACATCTCCCAAGACTGTGAAGTCAAGTCTCAAAAAGACAAGTTTCTAAACCCCAGCTGACTGCAAAGCTAATAAGATCTGCAAAAGTATGCAATGGAGAGGGTAACTGAGGGCATGTAATTTGCTTTAGGTAATTTGCTTGAGTGAAATTTATTCAGCTTAGCCGGTCAGCTCACCTGAGAAGGTATGACGTAATCTTCGGCTCCCCATACGTGGAGGCCGAGCTCTGTGCTGTTGGTGAGAGCAACACCTTTGAGCTTTGTGAACACAGAGCTCTGGACTGACTCTTCTGTCTCTTGGTAACCTTTTTTCCATATGAAGACCCACCTGCAAAAACAAAGAGGTTTATTATTTCAAGTCGATACTAGTTTAGTACTACTAACCCTATAACCATGTCTAGTGTCACAATGCACACTGCTAAAACACTATACTGTAATACCAATACTATAATAAATACAGAAGTTGAAGAAACAGTAATAGTTTAAGTTGACTGGTAAATTTTCCCATTGGTTTTCTTTTAGTTAGTAGATTCTGCTTTTTTTGCTTTTTGGGGCACATACAAATTTCTAGCATATACAAACCTGTCCACTTCTGTTTAGGGCTTGGGTTAACCATAACCAAAGCATTTTGCCTACACTTTAGTCATAAAACATAGTATTATAATACAGTGGTACCTCGGTTCTCGTCATTAATTAGTTCCGGACGAGTACCGAGCAAATTTTTCCCATAAGGAAAAATGTTAATTGGATGAGTCCATTCCAGACCACTGGAAAATCCACACTGTATAAGGCATTATATGCATTAATGGAGTTGTATTGTACATTTGCGGATTTATGATGGGGATATGTTCCAGCAAATCCATCAGAAGTTAAACGTATTATGAACTGAAGGAGTTTAATGAGTGTTTGGTAGAGCGGTCTATACTGTATCATAGCAGCACCTATGATAAGTAAAATAATGTTTAAAACACTTACATTAACCTACAGTAGGCCACAATCATTAACACAAAGCTTATTTTATAATAAAGTGTTGAAACATCTCATTTCTCAAATTTAGTGATTAATGGATTGAAAGTGAAAAGTAAAAGCAAAACATTGTCTATTGATGAACGCACTAACTGCAGACTGTGTTCTGGAGGATTCAGTTTTCCTTTACATTTTACATTTACAGCATTTAGCAGACACCCTTATCCAGACCGACTTACAATTGGTACAGTCTTACAATCCAAGCAATTGTGGGTTAAGGGCCTTGCTCAAGGACCCAACAGTGGCAGCTTGGCAGAGGTGGGATTTGAACCCTGAACCTTCTGGTCCATAGTCCAGCACCTTACCCGCTAGGCTACCACAGTCCTTTCCTTTCCTGTTTCGATTCGGTTAGCTGTCAATATTAACCTTTTTAGGACCCACTGGGGCTTATTTGCACTAAGAATACAGTACTATGGACGTAAAAATAAAGAAAAAGATGATAAAAAATAGTAGAGATCTTCCCTGAACAAGAGCTATTGTGAATCTGAAACACTGAATGACTGTTTACTGAAATGTGAATCGAGTTTTGACTGAAACGAGTCGCGCTGTTCGACTTATACAACTTTAAACAAGGTATTAAAAATAGTTGAACTTTTGATACTTAAATGAGGCATTTACCAGGAAACGAGACAGAAGAATGGGTAGTTCTAAAAACTGTAATGGTTTATCACTCTTCCCAAATACAAATACCAACACTATACTAATTTAACCTCACATACACACACACACATACGGGACTGTGGTAGCCTAGGTTCTGGACTCTGGCCCAGAAGGTCCAGGGTTCAAATCCCACCTCTGCCAAGCTGCCACTGTTGGGTCCTTGAGCAAGGCCCTTAACCCACAATTGCTTGGATTGTAAGACTGTATCAATTGTAAGTCGCTCTGGGTAAGGTCGTCTGCTAAATGCTGTAAATGTAAAATGTAATTATTAATTTCTAATATAACCACTTTAGAATTACCTTAAATTTGTAAAATTGTTCCATGTGATGAAAACCGTGTAGCAGATAAAGGTAGTGTGTGTGAGAAGCATTTTTTGAGAGAGGTAATGTTAAAGGCAGAAATGACCTCACTGAAAATCCATTAAAGATATACTTCAGACCTAACTTTATAGAATAAAGGCAATTATGCAAAAATAAGAATTAGTGCAACATTCATTGCACCAATGTGCATTAAATGGCATTAAATAAGTATTCTCTTTAAAACATTACATACTCATACAAGTAAACAACAGATGTTTCAAAAAAATGCATTTATAATCATTCAATAAGCAAAACATAGCAATTACGAGAATGATACCTTTTTCATTACATCAGGTACTTTTATTAGACACAGCATGTAACTGTTAGCTTGTGTGCCAGCCCTGTTGTCAAACTGAGCCGTTACACTTTACTCGTGTGTTTATGCGACAAGATCTGCTGTTATGCAGTAACGAAAGCCGTACAAGAAAGTGTCTAAAATCACTTGCAAGTACGTTCCATGCACTATAGCAGGACACTGGATAATGGGAGTTCAGATAGTGGAGTATGACTGTATACTTCAGACTTTCATTAAAGGTTTCCAATCTCTTCTCAGTCTTATTCTCCATATACAAACAAATGTTCAAATCATTTATCAGCCACACAAAAATACAGGTATTGTAATAATATTAAAATCTTACATAAGAAACAGACTTTAAAAGTAATTTAGGTCAGTATTAGATCAGTAGAAGAGGAAAAAAAAGAATGGCATAATCTCATAATATACACATGCTTCTTTTTGATTTGTTTTCTTTAACTGCCCCTGTTTTAGGCCATAATTCATTGCTCATTATGTAGTTCATGTTTAATATCTAAATGAACTTAACATTGTAGGGAACAAACTTTAAAACCTATAATATCATTAAGCCTCTTGAGCTTGTGTTAAAGTCATTTCATTTTAAACAAAGCTAACAAACCATGCCACCTTTTCACATGATATACTGTACAAGTGTCTTTGTAATAGGTTCTTGTACGTGTTGTGTTAAATTCTTATAAAGAAAATCAAGGAAACGTAAAGGTTTTAGCACTTTTTAGATGATATGCTAAGTTTTTAATAAAGTGTCTGAACTTACTGACTTGTTAATGGCTTATTAAAATGTGTATAGTTATATTACAATTCAGATGCATATTTGTTAATGTATTTGTCATGTGATGGTAACCAAAGACCCAACCACCTAGGTGTAGAGGAACTCAGAAACTCGGGGAGATGGAAGACACTGGCATGGAGGAACTCACTTAGACGAGACAGATGGTACCAGAATTCAAACCCACACCTGGCCAGCATGTTTATGTAGACAGTCATCAAACGAATCTGAGCTCCTTATTAGATGATGTACAAAGAATGTTCTTCATGACTATTTTCATAAATACATCATATTTAAGTTTGAATCTTCAGAGTATATGTTAAGGTCCTACTATTGTAAAAATCAACAACAGGTGCATCCTTTGGCCAATGTTTTAGATGATGTACTAGTGTCAAATCCTACTGACTTAATGTTGTGATATCTCACCACTACTGAAAATGCTCAAACGTGAATTTCAGTGGAATGCCCTGTAGATTTGCTCAGCCAACCAGAAACTGTCTTTTTACCTCTGTCATTTCAGTAGGGGCACAGCAGTATATGGGTCTGATGGTGCCCCCGTATTATACACAGGCAGTGGACAAACTCTGACACAAGCAGCTGTGTGAATCTAATGAGACCAACAGTGTCTCTACAAATAGCCCGTGGTGGCCTGACCATGGACCTTATGAGAACTTATAAATAGTCTTTGCATCTGACACGCTCTCATTACTAAAGGCACAGCAAATGTCAGATGTTCATAAATTTGAATGAATAAACGAGAACGAATTGGTGTTTCTGACCAATCCTGTACAATCCCGTGTCTGTTCCAGAACTTAAATCACGATTAATTGCCCACTTACCCGATTAAATACACGATGACTGCCAGTTGAATCATCCTGAATAATATTCCAACCTTCTTATTTTTGGCGATGAAGAACTTCTCAGTCTTGTAGTCAAAAAGCGACAGAAGGAACTGAGTCCGTGCCATACCTCTGCCCCACAGCCAAGCTCACTTATATATTATACACCAGATAATAATCCGTGTGAGGTATCTGTAAATAGATGAGGAAATTGAAAGCTTCTTGTAGCCCAGCTGGTGTAGTATTCTCCCGCGGGTCTTCACTGGGTTTTACTCAGAGCGCAGAAGGCAGAAGCAAAGCGCAAAACCCGCTTGGTCCGACGCAATACAGTCTGAAGGTGTCTGCACTTTAAAAGGTCTTCTGCTGGATTTGTACATTCTTAGGTCGTAAACCTAACATGAAGTCTACTCACAGAAATGATCAATGGTTTAGGTGAAGACCAGAATGTGCACGGCTAAAAATACCCCTGTTACCTGACACCTTCCTTCACACAGTAAAGCCGTACTATTAAAATCTCTTGAGGCGTCTAACCATGGCTTTAACGTGTATCAACAGACCTTCCCAGGAAATAAAATGTACTATGAAATTTCACAGTAGAACCATGAAGTGGCCAAATTAGCATCAAAAATTCATAGAAGAACTGTGAACTTCATGGTCAAACTGTGAAAATTCACATTAAAACTGTCAAGCAATTCACAGTTTAACTATGAACATTCACAGTACATTTTTTCCTGGGTTCCATACCCGTTTAGTTTTTTCCTCACTCAAGATCAGCCGCCTGAACTTTAATAAAACTTGAGTTGTAGCACCCAGGTAACGCATATGCACCGTGTTATTACCTCATTACATTTACTGGATTCGTGGGATTGTACCCTTGAAAATACCCTAATAATTCATGAGTCAATGGGCGGCAGGGGTGGCATTGGCAGCCCGTGACATCTTACAGGAGCGACACAGGGCAACCACCCACCCACACATCAGAATGGTGACATTTGCAGTTCATATCAATGATGTCATACTATTGTATTAGAGTGTGGATCAAATCTCCTCAGACTGGGCACGCTGATTCTGAGTTGTAAGCCAAGGTTTCCCTCTAGGGGTGAGCCGTCCTGGCAATTATTTTTGAAGAAGAAATGTCGTCAAAAACACACCAGTATCAAATGGTACCATATCTATTGGAATGTTTACCAGATCTGCTAAAGAAATAAAGACTTTTTTGTGCGAACTCGTTAAGTATACTGTAAAATCATTCTTCATATGGTACACCACAAAGGTAAATTGATTAGTCTTGACTGTGCATAATTCACATTTTATTCGACCATGACTCCATGACTTTAGTTTCGCTCTTAGATTTATCATCATACCCGGGCCACTTAATGTCGATGTGCATACTTCACATTCTATTCGAACTTTGACTCCATGACTTTAGTTCGCTCTTAGATTTATCATCTACACCGCCCAAGGAGGTTGGGTCCCTTTTTGAGTCTTGGTCCTCCCAAGGTTTCTTCCTAGAACTAGGGAGTTTTTCCTTGCCACTGTCGCCCTAGGCTCTCGCTCAATTTGGGATTGGACGTAGTTATTAGGAGATAATCTAAACTTGTAAAGTTGCTTTGAGGACAATGCTCCATTGTAAAAAGCGCTATATAAATAAATCTGACTTGACTTGACTTACTCTTGGGTTGAAAGTGTTAGGGGATGTGGAATGGAGCTACTGATGCCCAAGTGCCAAAACAGCAACGACAATGGATAAGAAAAGGTCTAAGCCATCAGATGCCTAGTTTAGAAAAAAAGAGGAAAGAGGAGAAACGTGGAAGTCATGAAGTTACAAAGTCGTCTTTTATTGTATGTAATGAATTAGCAGAACACATTTGTAGTGGCTTAGTGGTCAAGGTCAAACCTCGAAGTTGCCACTATTGAGTCCTTGAGCAAGGTCCTTACCCAACATGAATCAACTGAAGGTTACTCAGAATACGTTTTGCTAACTGCTAAATATAAATGTATGTTTGTTAGTCCATGTTGCTAGGTTGGATATCATTTCAGACATTTTTATCATAAAATGTGTAGCCTGCAGCAAAACAATTACAACCTACCTAACTATTTTATTGATTTGGTTAACCTTCTCTGAGGTAACACCAGAAACATTTCTCATGACTGTATTAGATAGGTCTTGAGTGCAGTAAGGGGAGGTTTCTAGTTTACTAATTCTGTGATATATTCCGTGTTTTGGGGATGTTTTACACATAGCCAAGGACGACGTATGGGTCATTTGGTTACTATTCTGAACTACTGAAACTGCATAACAGATCCACATAAATAAGCACTTCTGGCCTCTACCTTGCAAATGTATGAATTAAATTCCCATGGCATGCGTCAAAACTATCCGATTACCATTTTCCTGGTCCTGGGTATTATGAAAAAAGACCCAAACTACCTCAGAATCTTAAAGGAAACATTATTGTTTTGAAATGACCTTCATAAAACCCAGATTAAATATAGAAAATCTGCAACACAATAGAAAAGCTACATGAATGGCTCAATGAAGAGGGCCCTCTTTTTACCTCCATTGTAGTATGAAACAGTAGACAACATTGTTTTATCAGCAGCAATCACTAATGAATTTGTCACTGGGAAATAGTATTAGAACTCATTACCTGGCAAATACTCCACACCATGCCCACAGCACATCTTCAGGTGACTCTTCCATTACCTCAAGGCCACCTGCTTCTATGCATTTAAATCAAGTTCCATAACCCCACTCCCAAAAATGACAGACAGGTTTTATATGCTTGAACTTTTATTGAACTTCACTTTATGCACAAACAATAAAAGCCATGCCATATATGCTGTAAACTACGACTACCTGCATCAATAATTTAATACTTTAACTGGAAAGCATCCAGGCTAAACTGTTTCTCAATGCCTTATTTTTATTTTTTTTTTTAAATAGAATTTGACATGGATATTAGATGGTAGAGCTAATGGAATGAAGCCTTGTAGATGCAACTTGAACTTAAGACTTTTACTGCCCACCCCTGAGGCGGAGCACTAGGTGGAGGGTGGACTCCTTCTGGATGTTGTAGTCAGACAGGGTGCGACCATCTTCCAGCTGCTTGCCGGCAAAGATCAGCCTCTGCTGGTCTGGAGGAATGCCTTCCTTGTCCTGGATCTTGGCCTTGACGTTCTCAATGGTGTCACTTGGCTCAACCTCGAGGGTGATGGTCTTGCCAGTCAGGGTCTTCACAAAGATCTGCATGCCACCCCTGAGGCGGAGCACCAGGTGGAGGGTGGACTCCTTCTGGATGTTGTAGTCAGGGACAGGGTGCGAACCATCTTCCAGCTGCTTGCCGGCAAAGATCAGCCTCTGCTGGTCAGGAGGAATGCCTTCCTTGTCCTGGATCTTGGCCTTGACATTCTCAATGGTGTCACTTGGCTCAACCTCGAGGGTGATGGTCCTTGCCAGTCAGGGTCTTCACAAAGATCTGCATGCCACCCCCTGAGGCGGAGCACCAGGTGGAGGGTGGACTCTTTCTGGATGTTGTAGTCAGACAGGGTTGCGACCATCTTCCAGCTGCTTGCCGGTCAAAGATCAGCCTCTGCTGGTCAGGAGGAATGCCTTCCTTGTCCTGGATCTTGGCCTTGACGTTCTCAATGGTGTCACTTTGGCTCAACCTCGAGGGTGATGGTCTTGCCAGTCAGGGTCTTCACAAAGATTCTGCATGCCACCCCTGAGGCGGAGCACCAGGTGGAGGGTGGTGGACTCCCTTCTGGATGTTGTAGTCAGACAGGGTGCGACCATCTTCCAGCTGCTTGCCGGCAAGAGATCAGCCTCTGCTGGTCTGGAGGAAATGCCTTCCTTGTCCACCTGGATCTTGGCCTTGACGTTCTCAATGGTGTCACTTGGCTCAACCTCGAGGGTGATGGTCTTTGCCAGTCAGGGTCTTCACAAAGATCTGCATGCCCACCCCTGAGGCGGAGCACCAGGTGGAGGGTGGGACTCCTTCTGGAATGTTGTAGTCAGACAGGGTGCGACCATCTTCCAGCTGCTTGCCGGCAAAGATCAGCCTCTGCTGGTCTGGAGGAATGCCTTCCTTGTCCTGGATCTTGGCCTTGACGTTCTCAATGGTGTCACTTGTTGGGCTCAACCTCGAGGGTGAATGGTCTTGCCAGTCAGGGTCTTCACAAAGATCTGCATGCCACCCCTGAGGCGGAGCACCAGGTGGAGGGGTGGACTCCTTCTGGATGTTGTAGTCAGACAGGGTGCGACCATCTTCCAGCTGCTTGCCGGGCAAAGATCAGCCTCTGCTGGTCTGGAGGAGAATGCCTTCCTTGTCCTGGATCTTGGCCTTGACGTTCTCAATGGTGTCACTTGGGCTCAACCTCGAGGGGGAGGTGATGGTCTTGCCAGTCAGGGGTCTTCACAAAGATCTGCATGCCACCCCCTGAGGCGGAGCACCAGGTGGAGGGGTGGACTCTTTCTGGATGTTGTAGTCAGACAGGGTGCGACCCATCTTCCAGCTGCTTGCCAGCGAAGATCAGCCCTCTGCTGGTCAGGAGGAATGCCTTCTTTGGGTCCTGGATCTTGGCCTTGACATTCTCAATGGTGTCACTTGGCTCAACCTCGAGGGTGATGGTCTTGCCAGTCAGAGTCTTCACAAAGATCTGCATCTTTCTGTCAAAGATATGTACCAACAAAAAAAATTAAACTCAACTCTACTCAAATTGTTTTGAAATGTACTCAATGTCACAGCATAAACTGACTCATTCTACTTCCTAACAATAGAAGGGCAAATGTTGCTCAATTGTATAAGTCAGTAAAATGCAAATTACTAAAAGGTGTCTCGTTAGTCAATACTTTGAACAAATACAACAGCATATAAAACGAGTAACATTTAACCAACATCCGTAGCAAAGCGAGATCTTTAATCCGGCGTCCATTTCATATCAGTCAGAAATGACGCGTCATCGGGCGCCATTTCGGAACATCCGGGTTCTTTGTTCAAGAAGAGAAAATGATTCAGCGAAAACCCCCATTGACTAACAACGGGTTTACCGATCGTTTAACCACGTTTTAAGACAAAAACAAATACAAAAAAACATCGACCACCATTTCTACAAATGATCATTGATACGTTTACATACGAACGCGTAAACCGTTAACATAATCGGCGGGCTGACCTAGTTACGCAGCACAGCAAATCGACGATATATGTCAGGTAATAAAACATAACTTTCATTTAGTCAGTAAACATTTTTACCACTAGCGTCTACTAACAAACAAAATGAAAAGCATCTCTTACCGTCTGTTTTAAATTTCTCTTGAATACTCGTCGCAAAAACAACAGATACCTTCGTATCCGAGATGCCCAGATATACAGCGAACCGAAAGCCCAGGGTAGCGGTATTTATAGAAAGACCGCATCATCACCTGTCATGAGCCCAACCCCTTCCGCGACTCAAACTAGTACCTCTTTAGTTCGGTGAAAACAAACAAATTCATGTCTTAAACTGACATTTTACATAGTTTTACGTTTACGAATGTTGTATTGAAATTGTATACATGGTCAAACATGATTCTAAGGATAATTAAATTGTTTTTCTATCAACGCGCAGTGGGTGTGAAAACAGAAGCCTCTAGAATGTACCAGCCTATGCGGAACACATCGCGAGCGCTGATTGGAAGGTTATGATGTTTTCTGCATTCTGATTGGTGAGTCATGTCTTTGGAACGAGGTTGTTGTTGGGGTGTGGGACAGTGGAACCGGTTCCATCTTGCTATTTCGTGATGACAAAGAAAAGAGCCAGAAGTATCTGGAAGGAGTTAACTGTATAAGTTTTTAATAGCTAAAACACTGTTTCTCTAAAGGTTTGTGTCGTTGATATGAGTATATCAATTAATATTTTAGGTTATACAGAAGACTGGTATATTTACAGGGAGGTACAATTGTTTCTATTCACTTCATACACTGGTAGAAAATGGTAAAAACTAGATCATGCGCCAGTTTTTTTAACCCCCTTGTGTGTCACCCCTTTCTTCAAAACATGCTGAGGTGTCTCAAAATAGGTCAGGTTTTGGGAAAGCACTCCAAGACCTCGGTCATATTCACATTCCTGTCTTTTTGCTGTTTTCATTTATGGACAACATTACATATTACAACATTGCTATATGCTTAAACTAACATTACTTCAATATTGTTCATATTGAAAACTTGCTGCAAGAGGTCACATCAACCTTTAGTATGCTTTCTGGAACCTTTTTTTTACACCTTGACCAGTATAATGTATTACCAGCCTTGTTTTATGGTCATTCGTCAACAAATTGCATACCCTCTATAAACTTTAACATCCATATTTATATCATCTACATTATCTGAAAAGTCGACCCACACTTGACAAACCTGTTATAAAGTTTCCTGGTTGTTATTTTTTTGTTTCTTCCTTGTAGTCCACCTTTAGCTGAGTCATGCCTCATTTCAGAGCACTCTCAGCATTCACATGAAAAAAATGCAAAGCTAATACAGTTAATGACTTGAAAGTGTTTCAAATGGAATGGATTACTGCAACTGGTGTTGTTTCACATATGCCTCAAGTGATTTGAGTGAAAATCTCACCTGAACTTCCACTGCCTAAATTCTCGCTATAACCTATGGGGTATTGTAATATCATAACCAATTACCTGAACCACAAACCTCCTATAGTCATTGGTAAATGAATAGTGGGAAAATAAGCTTGTCATGACCAAAACTCTCTAGGGTGATTTGAACCATAAACACTCCATCAAATCTTCATATTGCTCACATATTTTTAATAACTTCATTCTTCTCATCTTAGTTAGGGTCTGAATGAGCCAGGAGTCTATCCTGGAATCACTTGGGTAAGGTAAGAAACACATTGGACAGCCTGCCAATCACTGAAAGGTATCACACATTCACCCATTCACTCATTACATCTAGATGAACCTTCAGTATAGCCAATACTGAAAACAATACTGTATGTCTGACTCCTCTTAGACAGTAACCAGAGGTGATGTGTTGAGGGATCAAAAGTATGTGCTAAACCACAGGGCCACCCTAGAGTGTCCTGTTGTGAACAAGTTGATATGTAAATCACCGGATGGTCTTGATACAGGGCACATGTAAAACAAACTGACTGTGTGTTCCAAGTAACATAGCAATGGTTGTTTATTACACAAGGTTTGATCATTAACTTGGTAAACCAGTTCTGCTGGTTTCCCTCTAACCATGATTCGATTTAAATACAGTGGAGGCCAAAACGTCTAAGACCAATGAGGAAATTGCTTATTTAATGCAATTTTTATTTACGAATCATTAGATCAGAATACTAGTGATTGAGTGATTGACTCTACAAGCTGGTGCACAATTTGATGATTAGTGTTGTCTTATCCCAGCATGATTTCACAATATTATAAACAACATTTTGTGCTGCTACCTAAAGGTTTAAGTCAGGTTGCTGTGGAGGGAAGTCAGTGCTCTTTGATCTTCTTTGGTCTTTTTGGAGCTAAGTGTGTTTAGGGTCATTATATTTCATGAAAAACATGGTATTAAATTGAAGAAGCATTTTCACTAGTGGTCTCAGACGTTTATCCCCACTTTATGTATTATGCCTGGTCATAATCATTTGTCTGTATTCACAGATATGTGATGGTGTGATGAAAGATGAACTCAAAGCTTTGTACTGATCTTATTCAAAGCAATGATAATAACTGTATGACTGAAGTTATTTTACATTTACAGCATTTAGCAGACGCCCTTATCCAGAGCGACTTAAAATTGATACAGTCTTACAATGCCAGCAATTGTGGGTTAAGGGCCTTGCTCAAGGACCCAACAGTGGCAGCTTGGCAGAGGTGGGATTTGAACCCTGGACCTTCTGGTAGATAGTCCATTCCCTTAACTGCTAGGCTACCACAGCCATTCATAATATTACTATGTTGTTGTAAATAACGTAATATTGTGTTAAAAAATACTGAGCAGTATTCTGGCAGTCTGCAATGTGAATACTTATGTAAGTACTTGCACTGCCGATACATTTTTTATGTACCAACGTTGAATTCCACGTTCTGAGTACTTGATGTTCCATTATTGGTTGGTTTTGTTATATAGAATTTGAGTTCCGAGGGTTGTAGCACAAGTTCTTCCACATACCACTAACATTCCCGATTACATCTGTACCATGAACTTTGTGTTCATCTTGCTTGGTGCGTTGCTCTAACATACACAACCTGATTGTCAACATTTTTTGCAGTTTGACCCTAACAACAGCCCTAACAAAGTAAACATGGGAAAGCACTGGAAATTAAGACATGTGGAAGAAAAATGAACATTCCACTTTGTTCTAGTCCCCTCTGCCCTACTTACAATGACCTACTTTAAAGCCTTATTGCATAAGTGTACATGTATTCCATGTGGGCTTTTAGTGTGTGAGCCTAAAGAGATTTGAGCCTGAATTTAGCCCATTTTGTTAAAATATACTGTACTGGTATAGTGAGGATATTGGTCAGAGGCATGTTGTGCTGATTTACTGATCACACTCGCACACAGCATACAAAACAACGTACATTGTATATGTATATTATACATATACATAGCTGTATGTGTATATTGGGAATCATGGAAATATATACTAGTATTTTATTTCACCATATTTCCAATGACCAAACACTTAGAAATATGACTTTCCCCTCGGGGATAAACAATAAAGTAACCTCGGGAACGTCACAAGCCAGGACTTGTTTTGGTTTTGCTTATCACAGAAACGCCATTACACAAACTCAGTCACAATCTCGGTCAGCTGATCGGTCACATGAGTAGCGTCATTTCTCTCCACTGGCTGTTGTGTTGTTGCCAGATTGCATATTTTAACTCCTTTCTGAAAGTAGAGTTCGTTCAGGTGGATCTGTTGACTTTTGTTAGCGTCTACCTTTTAAGCCATGCAATCTGTGTAGATGAGCACCGGCTACAGAATAGTGGTCAGTGACTATACCCGGGCCATTTAATGCTGATGTGCATATTTTACATTTTATTTGAAGTATGACTCCATGACTTTAGTTTCATTCTCAGATTTATGATCTACGCCGCCCAAGGAGGTTGGGTCCCTTTTTGAGTATTGGTCCTCCCAAGGTTTCTTCTTCATAACACTCAGGGAGTTTTTCCTTGCCACTGCCGCCCTAGGCTTGCTCAATTTGGGATTGGACGTAGTTATTAGGAGATAATTTAAACTTGTAAAGGTGCTTTGAGACAATGCTCCACCGTAAAAAGCGCTATATGAATAGATCTGACTTGACTTGACTATTAGCCCTGTTATGAAGGTGGCCACCTTTCCAACAGGTTAGTTTATTGAATTCCTCATCCTAGTGCTGCCCCAGTCAACTCTTAATGCTGATATTTTGAAGCAGTAGGCCACACATGCTCACATAACATGGACATAACATAGCATGAAACATGTATGGTGTCTGTCACTGGCTGCAGGTTTCATCACTGAGTTCCAATTTGCCCTGGAAAGCACTATCAGAACAGTAATTGTTGCAGATTTGAGCTTTCATGACTGAGCACACCAGTGTAATGCTTGTACGCTTCAACTTCTGGCAGTCTGAAGGACAAAAGTGGATTTGGCAGATGCCAGACCACGTCCTGCTTAGACACGTAGATCAATTTTAAATCTTGATGGAGGGGGAGGGAATGTGGGGCTGTTTTTGATTATTTGGGTCAGAAAGTTACAGTGAAGAGAAATCTTAATGCTACAACATATTCTGACATTCTAAGGACTTGTGTGCAATCAGCATTCTTCATGAAATCATGACATGTTCACGTAGTGTACATTGGCTTTTTTTTTTTTAAGTAGTAATCGGTTAATCTGCTGCTATCTAAAAATGCTCCCAAGGCTCCATAAAAGATAACTCCAAACAATTGTGTCTTTTATAATATGATTTCTGCTAGTGTTGAGGATGGCTAGTAAGCCATGTCACTAGTTTTAAGGCAGTATTTTGTAGATATTTATTTACATTTTTTAGGTTTCAACAAGCTAAAAATATTGTCTCATTCACTGTTTTCTCATTTTGCTAATGTTCTGATGGTGGCAGTAGTATTGCCTCAGTTCTGCGCCTGTTTGCAAAATTACAAAATTACAGGAGCCAGGTTTTTGCCTGCTACAACTGGACCTTGATTGTCTTTATATTAAAGTATAACAATTTTAGACAACACCAGAAAAGGTGTATTAATATAAGTGATACATTCTTAAAGAGCAACATTTGGAACCTGGTACTTTACAGAATCATGTTAGGTAATCTTTTGGCTGTATGTTATATAACACTTATAATAAAGGTCAATTATGACCTAAATATCTATAATAAAGGTCACAATATGTCTCAATTTTAAAAGTCAGCAGGTGCATAATAGGAAAATTTGCTTTCTTGAAATTGTTAATATCTGGCAACCTCCTGCGTCGCAAGAACTACCACCGTGTAGCCGTTGACCGAAACGTTTAAAGTCTTAATTCCAGTGAAAGATTTTTCGTTTTTGTTTTCCTCTTTACAATTAAAACGAACTAACTAACCTGTGTAAGCTATGGCAAGCGCTTTAGAAGAAAAAAGGTACGGTGTGTGAATGGTGACAGATGATACGTTACGGGTTTTTAACTACCACTTAGTGCATGAACATAAAACCAAAACACCACAATGGAAAGATTCACGAGCGCGAACTTTCGCACATGTCAGCTTCATTGCATTTTTAAGGGATTATTAATCTGCCAGAAGTTATTATCATTTAGAAAATTGACAATACCTGTAGCAAGGAGTGCCAAAGCATTTTCAGAAGAGTGTATATCAGGGTTAAAGCTAAACCTTTACAAACAAAGACAATATATACAATATTATTAATATTATAATGTTTTCATGTGTTTGTTTATTTGTGGCTTTTTAATTTTAATATTGTTGGTTTGTATTGTAGTGTTTTACACTGACTGTGATGGGGTCCCCAAGTGAACCCTGTAATTGGGGTGGGAGCAAGTGAACCCTTTTTACACTTTTACCCTTTCACTTTTTCGCACCAGACTTTTGGTCTCTTCCCAGCACTGGACCTTCATGGTCACTTCTTTGTGCCCTCGGGCACCCTGCACCTATTCTTCTGCCAGATGCTGGATTCAGACCTTGGCGGGGAAGCACCACCCCACTACAGTTCAAGGCCCACTTGTTGACGGGGACTGGGGTGCAAACCACGATGCCCCCATCACAGAGGCTTAAAACATTTATTAATATAAATCATTCCGTGTAAAATTGACAGCGTTTCAGTACAGTGAGTTGAGTCTTGTCGATGCCTAATGGCCACTCAAGTGAAGGAACGATTGGCTGTGTCTGAGAGGCCCGTCAGGGGATCATCCCCCAAAACTACAATGGCGACCCCTACCCAACCCTGTGATGGACTGGTGTTTTTTAAGGCCACACTTAAGTCTGTTCAATTTGTTTTCCTTTGTAACGTCATAATAATCCTTCCCAGGAATGCCCAGGGTCTGGTGAGACACACCGGTGGATGCCACTGCGGTGCCGTTTGTTTTGAGGTGTGGAGTGGGGCAGATTTGCACGTATTTAATTGCAAGTAAGGACTTTAGTCAAATGGCAAAACCATTCACATACAAACGCTAGAGCATGAACATTCATGCCATGTCTCTGCCCTAATTAATCCAAATCCACCACTGTATCCATTGAAGGCAAATAACTGATTCATATGAATGCTGTGCCTCAGTTGCAGTATCTGTACCAAGAAGCAGAACCGTCATTTCATTGTTCCAAAGGCCAACTTTAAGCTGCTTCAGGTAGGACTTTAAATTCAGTTAATAGATAAATGCAAAAGAACAGGATTCAGTAATATGACCATTTTGAGTTTTAATACTTAATTACTATACAAAAATTACACTATTATAGGATTATTATTATAGTACATATTGTAATACTTCTCTTAATACTAACATGGGTCAGAGCCAAAGCTTTTTTTTGTCCTGTACATTTAAACCTTCTGTAATAATTACATTGGTTACCAAAGATTTGTCCCATGCAAAAATTTTATGTTTCTTAAGTTTCTTATGTATTTTTGTATGCGTAACCTAAATATTTTTCAGGATATCTCGGTCACCCATCATTATGTATAGTGTACATGCACCAGTCCTCTACAGCATTTGAAACAAATACAGTGTGATGTTTAGTACAGGGCAGTGAGGACATAAACAGACATCACATGAATCAGAAACAGGAACACACAAGACAGGGAACAGTACATAAAACAGGAACATTCACAAACTAACAAAGGAACAACAAGAATAACAACAGGAACAGGCCCCAGGCAACAAAGTAAGTTAGACGAGGCCCAACAAGGAAGTGAACAGGGAGGGTTTATATAGTGAATTAAGCAATTACGCAGCATGCTGTGGAAAGACAAAAGGGTAAGAATGGGATGATGTAGCTACTGGGCTGTTCCTGGCACCCGTCATCCTGACATACAGCTATTTTCATTGTTTTTGAAGAGCAGTAGCTTCCTGCAGTGTATAGCTCCACAGCAAAGGCAGGATTGGAGCGCTCACCACGAGACCTCCACACTCGAACCTGACCATCGTCAGATCCCAAACAGAACCTGGATTCGTCACTTAAGATGATGTGTTTCCATGTCCATAACAGTTCAGTTTTCTCGTTCAGAACACCATTGCAAACGAAGGCAACAGTGGCTGGCTGTCAATGGCAGGACATGTAATGGATGCCATAACAACAAATTCCCTTCTGCTAGCACCTGGAAATGGTCTGGGCAGAGACAGGGGTGTATAGTGAAGGTGCCATCTGTGTCTGGAAGGTGTACAATGAAACTGTGGGAGCTGCTTGTGCTTGACGGTGGATCAACTGGTGGTTGGCTGGGCCGTCCGGAGCCTGTGTGATCTTACAAAACCGCTGCTCCCAACACCTCCTAACAGCTAGGTCAGAACGGCCTAGATGGCGAACAGTTTGTCGAAATGTCCGTTCTGCTTCTCTCAGTCCAAAGATGCTCCCCCTCTCAAAGCCTGGGCAAAATGTCTTTGAGTCCATTGTAGAGGCATGTCTAGCTGTCAACGATGTCTCACCAAGAGGTACACTACCCAGAAGTAGCCTCTGAGTTCCTTTTTATAGGGAAGCACTTTTATGCCCACCGGTGGCAAGACCCAGTGTCTAATCAGACCACACCTGTAATTATTTACATATTTGCCCGAGTTTTTCAGCAATCCAAACATTTCTATCTGGTCATGTTATTTTTTTTGTCAGTGTACTCAACGCAAGCTGTTGTCTCGTGTGCCAGGCATGTTGCTAAACCATGTGGTTACACTGGATTTGTGTGCTTATGTGATGGCGTCTGTTGTCGCACAGTGATGAGCAAAGCCAAAGGAATGTCCCAGATCATTTAAAATACGGTTCCCTATTGGCTAACAATTCTGTGTCTGACATGTAAAACGTAGGGAATAGCGATTACAGGCACACCCAGTGATTCCAGACAAAGCCCATGACTATCGGTGTCCCACATGGTTTATTTCCACATTCATACTGACAGGTTTAATTATGAAATAATTAAGTGGTTATTGAAATTGTATAGTAAGTGAGTACAACAGAGACCAAAACTAGCTTTACATTCCCGAAGTATAAATCAAGCACTCTCTTGTCTTAAGTGAATCAGAGCCATGTTCAAGGGACCATTAGTGGCAGCTTGTCAATGCTGGAACTTAAACCCTCAACCTTCTGGTCCATAATCCAGTTCCTTAGCCACTGCATCACCAGAGTTCCACATTATTTGAGAAGGTGAACATTTCTGGAATGTCATTAAAACAACGCTGAACTTTGAATTGTTTAGGGGTTTAATAGCTGAACTATTGCTGACTGAATATTGAATTCATCAATTATAAACGTTTCTGACTGGTGGATTATTATCTTTCAGGGGGCAGAAAACCTAACTACGTACACATTCAACACACATGCAGCCAAACACACGTTTTGCAAGACGTGTGGCGTCCAGAGTTTCTACACGCCCCGATCTAATCCTGATGGCTTTGGTAGGCATTATACTAATGCACATAGATAGAAATTCATGTCATTGTCGTGAGGTATGTTCTGCTATTCAGATACTGGAAATCCAATTGGCTAAGTATCAATACAGGCAAAAATGATTTGCCATTTATTATTATTCTGTCACTTCCATTTGTTAACCTGTAATGCACATAGGCTTCTTTTACACTTTACGTGCACTTCCAAAGAAAAATGGTCATTCAAGCTCTGGCCTTTTCTAATTGTTAACCCACCTTCTAGCATTAAATAAACTCAGAGTGCCTCAGACCCTCTGTGATGTTTGGGGGTTATGGATCCCAGGTTGAGAACCATGGTTCTAATTCATCCCATAGCATGAGGGTTTGAGGTCAGGGTTCTTTTCAGGTCAGTCACTTCACATATCCAGTTACCACTTGGCATCATACGTGGTAGTTGGGTTGTGTGCAGCTGCTTGGCCCTGGAAACCCAATACGGATGTAACCGGTCAACAGGTCTTGAGCTAACATTGCTTACAGTGGCAGTAATGAGTGTCGTAATTGAGAACAGGCTGTACACTTCTGTAAGACGGTGTGGCCTGGCACTGACCTGCTATTGCACCTACACTTTTCCACTACACAACACAGCACTTAAGGTTGACCCAAGCGATCAGCTGGCAAACTTTGATGAACTGGCCAGTTGGGAAATGGCAACATCTGACATTCTGAGAATCAACTGGCATGACCCATTTTAGGGCCAGTGTTTGCCTGTGAAGATTACGTGGCTGTAGGCTTGATTTTGTGCACGTTTTACTAATTGGTATGGCTGGAATAGACAAACCAATTAACTTGAAAGGGTGTCTTTGTGTATTTTTCAGAGGTAGTAATTTTACTTAATTATATGGGACATGTGTAGTTACATATTGATTGTATATCTACAAGGCCATCCTATTTTTATAATGATTCATATACGTGTCATTATTATCTCTGGGTTTATCTCTAAGGTGTGGCTCCCCATTGCCTGGACCCTGGAACAGTACAGAGTGTGACAGTTGAGGACTTCTGTGGGAAGAACTGGGAGGAGAGCATACAAAAACAAAAGAGTATAAGGAGCATGTCCAAATTGATACAAGAAACCAGCTAATCTAGTACTACACCAATATGGCTGATTGCTTAGATCATTTTGGAAAAGAAACCCATAGGACTGCCTCTAAATCAGGGCTAGGTCTTTAACATTATCCTTAGAGCATTGGTGTGGTTCCAAGTTTTCATTCCAGCCACATAGAATCCACACTAAAGTTATTCGAAAACCAAGATCAGTTGATGAAACAAGTGGAATCGGTTGTAGTCCCTGTTTGGGTGGTTTGAAAGCCTTTAGTAACACTGGTGCTTTAAGGATAATGCAGTTAACCCCTGCCCTACATTGTCGCAAGTATTCAGCCAGATCAAACTGCTGGAGAGCTTGATAACTGATAACGAGCTAATTTTCCTGGACCAAGGTCACTTGCAAACACACCCAGTGCAGCGCATTGGCAATGATCGGGTGTGTTAAGAGCAGAGGTGGATTTCTGGAAACAGTGACTCAAGTAAAATTAGTGCTCAGTATGATTACTCAATATGAGTACAGTATTGTCCAAAAGTCTTAGGCCACCATTAGATTTGTTGTTTTAGCCATGGTATAATGACCATATATACCATATTGTCAACAACTGGACTCAAAGCTTTTAAACATTCAAGCAAGATTCGTCACTCCATAATGCACTTTCCACTGAGCTTCATTCCAATCTTTTTGTGCTTTGGCATATCTTTGCCTTTTCACCCTATGGTCCTTCTGATAAATGGTTTCTTGGCTGCTACCCTTCAAAAAGACAAGCTTCTTCAGACTGTAGAAGCACATATATAATTATTTCTTTGATACAAACATAAAATACAGGAAATATGTACACAAAATAATATATTTAGTGTGACCTACCAGAAAAAGTGGGATTTTCTTTGGCTGCTACCCTTCCAAAAAGACCATTCCTGATCAAGCGTCTTCGGACTGTAGAAGGGTAAACTTTGCATTCCAAAGAAGACTCCAGCTGGTGGTATTGCTCAAGTGTATGTGGAGGCCACACTAAATACTTGCCACGTTAGCCTAAAGCTTTTAGCCTAGCTTTTTAGTACTGCATACAAATGTCCTGTTTTCCAGTTGTATTCTAATAAAGAGGCTGAGAAATAATTATATATGGTCATTATACCATTGGTGTGTGCTCTACGATGGATTGGCGCCCTGTTTAGGCTTGTTCCTGCCTTGCGCCCTATGCCGCCAGCTAAGTACCTCTCCTATGACCCTGTCCAGGATGAAGCGGATAAGAAAGTGAAGGAATTACACCACTGCTAGAACAACAAATCAAATGGTGGCCTAAGATTTTGTACAGTATTGTATATAGTGGGAAAAAACCAACACAAGATTCAATTTAGTGAACATTTCAGAAAAGTAGCATTTATTATGGTTACAAACTCAGATATTTAAACTTACAAATAAACAAATGGATTAAATGTATGTCTGTGGTGCATAGCATTATCTTTTAGCCATGTGATATGAAAGGGGTGAGGGTTCAGTCTGGAATGCTTTGTCAATATGCTATCAGTGAAGCCTTGTTTCTGCTGAGTCACTGTTACTCTACAGATTCACAAAATGTAGCAGGCAGTGCTTTAACAAATATATGTTTTCCCATTACAAAATTACTCAAAAGCATCAACATTATTACAACTGAATTACAAATGTACATACGTAAAAGGAACCAGGATCCATCTGTGCTGCTTCAAATAACAACCACCTTTTATCAGTGTTCTGTTTATAACACTTTATGATTTCACAGTGGCAAAGTGCTTTGGAACTTGGTAACACACATGCTCTAATCTAATCTGTTCAAAAATGCAATCTGTCTAATAAAGTATGACACTACACAGGGTGGGCCAGTCATTATACATGTTGACTTATTTATTCTTTAATCATTGAATTTAGAAAAAAAACATCATAACTGTAAACTATTAACAGAGCATTTATATAAACATTCAATGGATCAGTTTGGTACATTCGAAAACACAGCAGAACATGTATAACATATATCAAGCCCTCTTCATACATCACCAGAATAAGATCTCTGATCTTCAACCGTCTGTCGAATATGGAAGTAAACCTTTACAGTGGTGCTTGCCCTTTACAACTGTATATATTTCTGCATAAATATAAGCTAAACATCATTAGATTTTCACACAAGTCCTGAAAGGAAATAAAAAGAACCCATTTAAATAAATGAGACAGAAAATATACATTTTATCGAGGAAATGGATCCAATATTACACCTTTTTTTACTGAAGAGAATGATCCAATATTTCATACCTGTGAATGGCAAAAGATGTGAACATTTACATTTACAGCATTTAGCAGACGCCCTTATCCAGAGCGACTTACAATGTAGTTAAGGGCCTTGCTCAAGGACCCAACAGTGGAAGCTTGGCAGAGGTGGGATTTGAACCCTGGACCTTCTGGTCCATAGTCCAGTACCTTAACCGCTAGCCTACCACAGTGAACCTCTAGGATTAGCAATTAATTTGAAGGTGAAATTAGTCAGATGTCTTCAATCAGTGGAATGACAATCAGGTGTGAGTGGATTATATTTAAACACCAGGGAGCAGTCTGATCTTCACAAAACGTTTGGAAGTATATCATGGCATGAATGAAGGAGATTTCAGTTGTTGCTGATCATGAGGCAGGAAAAGGTTACAAAACTGTATCTCTGAAGGGTCTGGACTTCACCAGTCCAAGGTCAGAAAGTTTGTGTACAAATGGAGAAAGTTCAAGACCATTGGTACCCTCCCAAGGAGTGTGTGGCCAGCAGAGATCACTCTAAGAACAAGATGTGTTACTAGTCCATGAGGTCACAAAGGAACCCGGAGTACTTCAGAAACAAGGCCTCTCACACACTGGCTATTGTTATGTCATGCATCCCCCAGCAGGAGAACAGTGTATGATGTACATGGCAGAAAGCCATTGCTCTCCAAAAAGATCACGTGACACGTGGCCAGGTCAGAAGGCTACTGGAAAAACAGTGTGTGGAAGGATGACACCAAAGCAGAACTATCTGGTTTAAATGTAAAGTGTTCTGGTTCTGGTGAAAGAAAAACACTGCATTCCAGCATATGAACCTTATACCATCTTTGAAACATGGTGGTGGTAGTATCAGGTTTAGGCCTGATTGCTGCATCTTGGCCAGGACTGCCTGCCATCACTGATAGAACAATGAATTCTGAATTATACCAGCAAATTCTAAGTGAAAATGGCAGGACATCTGTCCGTGAACTGAATCTCAAGAGAATGTGGGTCATGCAGCAAGACAACGACCCTAAGCACACAAGTCGTTCTACCAAAGGATACATAAAGAAGAAAAAAGTTAATGGTTTAGAATGGAAACATCAAAGTCCTGACCTTAACCCAATAGATATGTTGTGAAAGCAGTTCAGGTGAGGAAACCCAGCAACATCCCAGATTTGGAGCTGTTCTGTACAGAGGAATGGGCCAAAATGTGTATGTGCTGATGTTCAGCACGTTCAGAAATATTTAGTTGCAATTATTGCTACACATTGGGGTCACACTAGATACTGAAAACAAATGTTCACACACTCTTACCACTCACAGATATGTAATATACACACAACTCCACAGGTTTCCCAAACTATCAAACTCACAAACTTTTTTGTGAACAAGTGTGAAATGGATTTTAATGAATTAGATTAGCATCAGACTTTGATATGGCATAACATCACAGTATTGCAGAGTTTCTCTAGCTTGACTTGTATGAGCCTGCGACCATCAGTCCCTTACATTTCCAGTTTTATACAGTCTTAAGCAGAAGTTTAGACACAACTGGTGCAATGCTGCTCTGTTGAATTTTCTAAATTAAAAGAACTGAACACGATGTTTGCTGAGAACAACCTTAAATGTAAGCTATTTCTTAATGCATATTTGTACAGCATGGTTGAAAGTTCTAAAGTTTAGGCACCTTTCCAGATGCAACTTGATTTACTTGGTATTGGTTTATTAAAAATGCTCAAAATCAGTCATTTAGCTCTTTTTTGTAAACTTATCATGGGCACTAGGGTGGTGCGATGCTAGTCCATCAGCACAGAGACACAAATTCTCTGTCTTGGCTCCACACCAGTAGGTGTCTCATAGGCACAAGTGTCGCGTCTGGACAGGAATCATCTCACTGCCAATGCAACAGCGAGCCCAGCAGCAGTGGTAAAGGGGGTGGATTGATATGGCAGGAGAGACGATGCTAAGAGATGTACAGGGGCAGTACACACAGACCTCCTCCCTTGGCCACAGCGGGAAAGGTCGACAAGGTTAATTGGGCATAGCCAAAATGAGAATGAGAGTAGGGGGATAAATAATCATTCAAAATAACTAGTTATTGTTGTCAAAACTTTTGCACAAGACTGTATCTTAAAGCTAGCACCACAGAGACTGAAGTACAGTGGTTCCTCATCGTTAATACATTCCAGAAGGCTTGTTGAGAACCGAAAACGCAGAGCAAAATTTTCCCATAAGGAATAATCTACATTAAATGAACCCGTTCAGGATATGTTCTGACAAATCCATCATAAGTTAAATGTATCATGAACTGATGAGTTTAATGAGTGTGTGGTGTATCATGTCGGAGACGAGACTGAAGTCGGCTTCTTATTCGCATTTTCCGGTCCACCGGAATGACTGCAATTACATTATGGTGCCTGTAGATGGAGATTACACCTCATGATAAGTAAGTAAGTTAATGTTTACCACTTACATTAACCTACAGTTGGCCAAAATCATTAACACAAAGCTAATTTTGTAATAAAGTGTTGAAAGATCTCATGTAATTGAGTGAATAATGGATTGAAAGTGCAAAGCACTTATTCTGTGTTCTGGAGCATTCGATTCCTGTTTGCTTTCAGTTTCCATTTGGTTGGCTCTTATAAACTAACCTTTTTTTGGTCCCATGGAGACTTATTTGGACTAAGAATACAGTACTGTAGATGTCAAAATAAAGAAAAACACGATAAACACAGCGCAGATCTTCTCTGAGCAAGAGCTATTGTGAATCTGAATCACTGACTCGCTGTGTACTGAATCATGAATCGAGTTACGGCTGAAACGAGTTGCGTGGCTTGACTCATACAAGTTTAAGCAAGTGCTCCGAGTACTGAGCAAGTGAAGAGGACCGAGACCAATTTTTCTTATCAAAATGCATCGAGCACCGAATTCGACGAGTGCCAAGGTAGTGGAGAACCGAGGTACCAATGTACTACCAACATCTAACGCACACTCGTAATATAAATATAAATAATATAAATACAACTGTGAACAAAATGTGAAGTAGATTTCAGTGCTATGGTCAGACACAGTGCATAAGTGGGGATTTCCACTAGTAGATCTTTACATTCTTTCTCTCCACAGTCATGGTTTGGAAGGTGTTGATGAACATGTAGCGTGAAAACAGAATGTACAGCCTCCGAAACCAGAGCAGCTGGGAACGGTGCCTCAACATGGCCCCCTGATGCAAAAACAGAAAGGGAAATTGAGAATGGACAGGTTACTCATTAACGAGAGGCCAGCAAAGTAAGCCATATGTTTCTATAATGTGCTAAACGCTGCACCTGGCTGTGTTTTCGAACAGGTTAATGACATGCAACCATCTGTTCAGTGTTTCTAACACGTTCTTCTTATAGCAGGGCCTGATCACTGGATTTTTTCATGTTAAAAAGCCATTCATGGGTTGGTGCCGAGGTTAATAATTACACACACTGTAATTCTGAGGGTTAAGCAATCCATCTGAATGTGCAGCTAAAATGTCGCAAGGTTAGTTAGTACAGTAGGAGCAAAGTACACAGCATTTTCTTTTTTAAGTTTCAATATGGACTACAGATTTTATTGTTGTGTTATCAACAGTGGCGTAGGGTTCGTCTCAACTTTGGGCGGGCACACTGCTCGCACCACGCCACATGATGTTATGTGCTAATTTGCATATTTGTTACATCAGCACATCGTATTTATCGTTTTTGCTGCCAGATGGTATTAGTCCTTTACATCTTGTTGCTTGTCTCTTACTCTGTACAGGACAAAACAAACTAATGATGTGCATATTTTAATAGAACAACAGTACGAACATATTGATAAATTTATTGAAATTCACAAAATCACAAAATGGAGTTAAACTATGCGCTATACTCGTCTGTGTGAGCTGCCATGCGCTATCTATATGCTGCTCCATCTCTGTGGGAGCTGTGGGAACCATAGACATTGGGAACATCGGGACAGTGGGAACCACAGACAGCATTGGCTGCTGGATCATGCGTCAACGTCGTCGCCATATTGGTCCAGGCAACTTCTCAAAATTCTCCATACATTGTATTGGAAAAAAACATGTATGATTCTAGTCTAATACATAATAATATAATAAAACAATGATAGTAGTAGATTTGCATTAGTACATAGTATACAGTGGTGCTTGAAAGTTTGTGAACCCTTTAGAATTTTTTTTGTTTCTGCATAAATATGACCTAAAACATCATCAGATTGTCACACAAGTCCTAAAAGTAGATAAAGACTTGTGTGACAATCTGATGATGTTTTAGGTCATATTTATGCAGAAACAAAAAAAATTCTAAAGGGTTCACAAACTTTCAAGCACCACTGTATACTATGTACTAACTAACTAACTAAAATAACTTTTAATAGTAATAATAATAATAAGAAGAAGAACGACCAAATCTAACAGCCTGGAGAAAACACATTACACTGTTAATAACCAAATGGGGTAGGGATGTAGCCCTTACTTCCTTACCTTAGCTCTCTTATATTCCTGAGGACCTATGACGCAGCAGAATGATGAGGGTAAGATCCAGCTGATTGGCAGCTCTAGGATTGACAAGTACTTCCTCAGGATGCCAATGCTATGGAGGGTGAGGACCTGGCAACCTGTGAGGGAAGCAGTGAAATGGTTATGTTTTAAATCTAGCTACATTTCCGGTTACAGCATCCATTGAGCGTTAAGGGACCACTAGCGGTAGCATAAAGGAATAGGATATAAACACATAACCTTCTGATTAATAATCCATAGCCTTAACCACTAAGTCCTGTGATTGTCTATTTTTTTCCAACCCTGCTTTTATCCGGTTGCAACCCAGCCTGTACAGATGTGCACCATTTAACGGACATCCCATCAACGTCAGTTAGCTTTAACATCCTTAAGGATTGTAACAGGACATAAAAATCTGTCTTGTACACATCTAATTTACATCTGAATGACAGAAATGTGCTACAAGCAAACCCTTGCGACACCTGCTGGCAGAAAAGAGAAAGGCCTTAATAAAAAAAGAGAAAACATGATATCGTTCTACTTCCGTTTTTGTTTTTGGTAAGCGTTTCAGGTTTTATAAAAGATCTCAAGATAGGAATTACTGTATGGTACAGTTTGGTACTGTACTAAATGTTTTCTATTTGTGTTTTAATTAATATTATTGTCTAAAATAAAACATTATGCGACTATGGTATTGTGCAGTCCAGTGTTAAACGCTGCATACCTAAGTATCCAGGCTTGGGATCGGCAATAGGAGTGTTTCTAACCAGACTTATCAGAACAACAGATAAATCTTTCCTGTTCTACCCCATTTATCCTGGTCAAGGTCATGGAGACAATCTGGAGGCTAACCTGAAATTCACTGCGCTCAGGCAGAGGTACACTTTGGACAGGGTTCCAAATCCTACCAAAATTTCCAATGTCCCCTTATGTAAAGCTGGTAAAAGGCAGTGGAGTGTGCATAAAATTTACGTATCCCTAATAAACTGTATAGTCACTACAGAAATCAGTTGTGAATCAGTATGCATTAGCATTGCTGGATCATGTTTCTTCATCTTACTCCAGTACCAAAACGAGAATGCTGCTTGTGCTTGTAAGTTCATGATACATTTGGTTTCCACAGGCATCTGAAAAACAGGCTCTGTGGTTGGTTAGTTTCCATGTAGTTCAAAAGGCATCTTGTGAAATTAGGTGGATGTTGGCCATGTTATGACTAGCGGCAGAACTACGTGAAGACCGAACGCGCTGAGCGACTGCAGACAGCAGGTGGCGTAGTTCACCCAGACAACCCAACCAATTTTGGTTCTATGCTCTTTTACACGCAGACACAACAAACTTTCAGAGAAATATGTCAGAAATTCTTGATGGAAAACTTACCTTCTGGTACTCTCCCAGCAAAGGCTAGATGACTGAAATGAAGGAAAGAAGCAAGGATTAGAAGAGTTCACACAATCACTAAAGACGAACTGCTACATGACGAACAGAAATCGTTTCCTTGCTGTGACGAGGACACGTTTTCATAACTGAATTAGAGAACATCCATAAACAGTTCTCCATGGTGGCCTAGTTTGCCCAACAACCCCCCCTCTCTGTCTTTCTGTGCCCAGACTGGGCTAAGCAAATCTGATCTAAGCCTTCCCATCAGATTTCATATTCCACAATAACACTCATTTAATGTACCGTATCATCACAGACAAATTTTCCATGGGTTTTCTTGGCACTTGGCACAGCTCTTGATGCCAGATAACTTTAATCACAGTATATAAATACCGCAGCCAGGTTACAAACCCCCACAGCCCATGTGCCGGGCGAAGAAAAATGTGGTTAGCCACGCTGATACCTCTTTCATCTTGACTCGCTCTTCTCATCCAAGTTTTCGTCTGGCAGGAGTCCAACTAGACGAGAGGTCAAAAGCATGGTAGCGCACTGAACACTGAAACAGCAGTGTCAAGACTGCCAGTCCTGAAAGGCTACAGACTGCAAGGAACAATCAAGTCAACTCGTCAGTAATTACGAGGCCTTCATGGACTGAATCTAAAGGGTTTGAAAATGAAAAACAGTCCTGAGGGATATGTCGTCCAGATGGAAATTAATGGAATGAAGGACATCAATGTGCAACAACAAACGGACACGCTGCCATATGCCTGAGAGCGTCCATGTTCCAATTCAGTCTCATAAACACTCCTTACTTCCAATGGGAGGCAGATGTCGTATAATCGTCACGGTATGTTATGTCACAGTACACTTTGAAACAGTACAGTCGAGAATCATCAGCACTTCTACAACTCAGTCCACACCACGGCTGCCCAAAATAACATCTCTGTGTTGTGTGTCCTCCACTTTAACCCCATCAAGACCCCTTCAAAAGCAACACACTTGCCACGGCAGGAAGTTCCGGTGTCTCACAGCTCAAGGCTAAAAACCCTGACCACTGGATAGCGTTTTTTCCCCTTGTCTGTATGTTTCCTCCCACCTCTCAGAAACATGATGATAGGTAACCTGGCTACTCTAAATTGCTCCAGGTGTGAGTGTGTGAACTAATCAGAGTGTGATGCCCTTGACCGGACTGGGATCCTGTCTAGTATGCATTGCCACCTTGCTTCTAGTGTATGCAGGATAGGGTTTGGACACCATAATCCAGAACAAGATAAAGGAGTAATTAAAGACAAATTTGCCTAACGCTAAGACCAGGGGGAAAGTGTTTCTTGTTGACACTGCGAAAGTAGATTCTGGTCACAGTTCAAAATTAATGTTCCTGTCGCAATAGGTTCTCCTCGTTAATTCGTTCCAGAAGGCTTGTCGAGAACCAAACAATCATTTTTCCAATAAGGAATCATGTAAACTGAATTGATCCGTTCCAGACCCCCAGAAAATCCACACTGTATAAGGCATTCTATGTATAGTTGTATTGTGCAGGTGCCAATGAGTTTAATATAGTCTATACTGTATCATAGCGGAGCCGATTGGTAGTTTTTCTCCTCTTTGCATCTTCTCTGAAGAGTGGCAACATGGGAGCTTCAAAACAATTCTCAAATGGCCTGAAAACAAAGGTTGTTCAACATCATGGTTCAGGGAAAGGGAAAAGCTCTCTCAGAGATTTCAGCTGTCAGTTTCTACTGTGAGGAACATAGTGAGGCAATGGAAGACCACAGGCACAGTTCTAGTTAAGGAACTCCCGAAGTGGCAGACCAAGAAAATCTCAGATAGGACAGAGGCGAAGGATGGTGAGAACAGTCATAGTCAAGCCACAGACCACCCTCCAAAGACCATACAACCTCATCTTGCTGCAGATGGTGTCACTGTTTCATCGTTCAACTATACAGCGCACTTTTGCACAAGGAGAGGCTGTATGGGAGAGTAATGCAGAAGAAGCCTTTTCTGGCAGACACGCCACAAACAGAGTCACTTGAGGTGTGCTACAGCACCATTTGGACAATCCAGCTTCATTTTTGGAATAAGTGCTGTGTACTGATGAAACTAAAATTGAGTTATTTGGACATAACAAGGAGCGGAAAAGCCAAACACAGGCATCCCAAGACAAACATTTGCTACTACCCACAGTAAAATTTGGTGGCGGTTCCATCATGCTGTGGACTGTGTGGCAGTGCAGGTTACTAGGAATCTTGTTAAGTTGAGGTCACATGGATCCAGTTAATATCTCCAGATTCTTGAGAACAATGATCAAGAATCAGTGACAAAGTTGCACCGAGGCCAACGACCCCAAACCCTGCTCAAAATCTACTAAGGCATTCATGCAGAGGAACCAGTACAACGTTCTGGAATGGCCATCTCAGTCCCCAGACATGAATATTACTGAAAATGTGGGCCTGAAAGTTAAGGGGATTCCCATGGAGATTTATTTGTGCTAAGAATACAGTAGCGTAGATGGAAAAATAAAGAAAAACACGACAAACACAGCGGAAACCTGCTCTGAGCGAGCTACTGTGAATCTGAATTGCCGAATCACTGTGTAGTGAATCGTGACTTGTGAATCATGAATCGAGTTTCAGCTGAAACGAGTCACGCGGCTCGACTCGTATAAGCAAGTGCGCAAAGTACTGAGCAACAACTGAGACAAATTTTCGGGTCAAAATGCGTCGGGAACTGAATTGGATGAGTTCTGAGGTGGTCTGTAATATGATTTTTCAGTAGGTGTGTCCAAACTTTTGACTGTTACTGTCAAACATTGTGAGTAGGTATGATTATTGGAATATGCTGCAACAAAGAAGGAGGTTTCCCTTTAGAAAACATTAAAATAGGCTCCCACTTTTCGCATGTTCGCTATCCAAACAATATTCCAGAACGAGGTACATTCAGCTAACAGGGTTCGACTGTGTGTAAATGCTCTGAATCACTTATTCTCTTTTTATTATTTCATTCCTTTGCCACTTTGTTTGTTGTTTTATCTACATCAGATCCTAACAGAGTTTTAGCTGGATGGTGTTCTTCTCCTATGGCTATTGGCACTAACATGAGGTAACGTCTACTAAGAAGACTACGATGCACTGCGGATAAGGGCGCCTGCGAAATGCTGTAAATATAAATACAGATCAGCCATATTAACTTCCTAACCCACAGACCCTGACTGCTAATTGGCATAAAAGTATGTGACTTGAGAACAGAGACAGATTCCTATTATCATGTCTCCACTGTGCTGTTATGAGGACAGGATTTGGACAGGACAATATGCTTGGCTTGCTGTCCAAATGGCTGCGAATTGCTCAATAACCAAACACAGATTTCGTTGCAGGATCCCTGCTCAAGCTCTTATCTCTGTTTGCAATTCCGGAGAAGTGACCCCCGCTTTGGGCCATCGCTGCCTTATCTTAATGGACTTCAGTGGGATTTAAACTTCAGTAACCTTGTACATAAAGCGGGACCGTGTGCGGGGAAATGGCGAGATTATCTCGGAAGACGTGCCTCTGTATATGTGTGCAAACCTAGCCATGATGAAATGTTGCAGCTACTGGAACAACAAACACAGCCGACCAATCCAGGCTTAACATCACGGGCATTCCGATTTCTGCTTCCTCTCTCACGCCGAGTACAGTCTGGTTTAAATGGTGCAGTGTGTTTGCAAAACAGCCATACTGGGGCTGTGGCTGTGTGTGTGTACGGCCACAATTAAAGCCATCCATACTTGTGTTCTTTGGATGCCCCGGCTATTTGTGTTTCCTCCCCCATGTTTGCATTTTGTTTTTTTCTGAGGTATATTTGTGAGTGAGACGTACAAAGCAGCTCCTATGACTCGGAGGTAAGAGCCAGCTGCTGGAAACTGCAACTCATGAGGACCTGGGTTTGAACCCCAGGCTGAGCTTGCAACGTGAAGGTTGGGTGGTGCGGTTACAGAACTCGTGAGAGACTTTCCAGGGTCAACCTCGGCCAGAATACATGGGGGTAGAACTGGAAGCTTTTGCTTGTAGGTTGAGATGCTAAGCAGAAACAAAACACAAGAGTTTGTGGGTGCCTGTTTTCACCCAAAAAAGGTAGCATACTTTCTCGCTTTTTTTTGTTGTCTTCAGATTAACAGAGCGCAGCCAAACCTAAATGGAGTGCCAGGCCATCACTCAGAGTTGGGGTCAGTGTTGTTCCACCTCTTCTCCCTCAGACACGAGCAAGTATGTGTGGAAACCAGTCCATTGCAGGGCCAGCAGGGGTTGCTGTTGCAGTGCCGGGGCGATGGTTTCCCCTCCCTCAGACCAAGACAATCACGCCTGTGTGTGATTCTCAAAGCATGCCGAAAGGCTCTGCCACGTTGACCAAATGTGGGCCAATGTGATTGTGGACAACCTAGCCATTTGTTTGACACTCCTCCATTACTGTTTTCATTAACGAATAGCTAAACACAATGAGGTGAGAAGGTTTAGGGTTCAAATCCCACCTTTGCCAAGCTGACCAAGGCCCTTAACCCACAATTGCTTGAATTGTAACAGTTGTAAGTCGCTCTGGAAAAGGGCATCTGCTAAATGCCTAGATGTAGATGTATATGTAGAAGGTACCTGATGGCTTTGTAGATGGCAGTGTGATTGGCATGCCCACTCACTCCTCCCTCATCAAATGTCAGCACCTGTGGAGACATTGTTGATGTTGAGATGGATGTGCTTGTTGCTAGAGCTCCTTGAAGCATTTCCTGCAGCTGTAATCTGTGGCGCTGATAAATGATCAGCATAGGCAGCACATGGTCTTCCTTGCCTGGGACGATCTTCATAAGAGCCAGTTTCATTGTACCTTTGATAGGTTTGGTCCCTGGAATTGTTGAAACTTTCAGTACTTTTGCTATTTCTCCAAACGTTTAGTCATCATTTCTTTAAGTAATTATGGACTTACTTATTTTGCTTAGTTCAGCTTTTTTTTGCCATAGTATTGACTATTAAAACACAAAAACGAAAGATTTCTCTCAAACAGGTCAATTGGTATCCTCTTTACCTTGCCACAAAGTAAATGTTGGCTTAATAAAACTTTTTTGTGTTGAATTAACATTTTCTACGGACAATCTGAACTACTTACCTTTATATTTGTTTTTAACATTAGCCCTGACGTGGAAATGGCTATACAAAAGAGAAGTTTATGAGTTTCAGTAGACATGTCCAAACCTTTGACTGATACTGTATTCTTCTTCTTTCGGCTTCTCCCTTTATCAGGGGTCGCCACAGCGAGTTAAACGTTTCCACCTCACCCTGTCCTCCACGTCCTCTACTCTCACCCCAACTCCCTGCATATCTTCATTTACCACTACCAAATAACTCCTCTTTGGTCTTCCTCTCCGTCTCTTGCCTGGCAGCTCCATCTCCAACATCCTCCTACCAATATATCCACTTATCCCTCCTCTGCACATGTCCAAACCATCTCAGTCTTCCCTCTCGAATTTTGTCTCCCAATTTTCCAACCTGTGCTGTCCCTCTGATGATCTCATTCCTAATCCTGTCCACCCTAGACACTCCTAAAGAGAACCTCAACATCTTAAGTTCTGCCACCTCCAGCTCTGCTTCCTGTCTCTTTGTCAGTGCCACTGTCTCCAACCCATACAACAAGGCTGGTCTCACTACTCTCTTATAAATCTTTCCTTTCACTTTACTGTATGTGAACCAAAATATAGTCTTGTTAAAATATTTAACATCCAAGAATTTGAGAGAGGTTTGAATATTTTACATATGGTTTTACATGAATAAGGAAATCGCATGGTGCAATAAGGCTAAGAAGAAATACAAAATGTATTGGGGGTGTATTTGATGTTTTTGAGTGTTAAAAACAGCTTAAAAACTTTGCTGTGTTCATATAAACAGAACAAAGATAGAAATCCCATGTATATGACAAGTGCTTATGAATAGGTCATCACCTCCATTTACCAAAAGCAACAGCCAATGTATAATGGTGATGGTCATGGTGGATTGAAGCCCATCCCAGAATGAATGGGATCTGGCCCACTTAGGCATAGTTTGGACTATCCACTTCACCCATTTTGCTTCTTTGGCAAAATCAGATGAAGAGAAGAAAATAATAAAATCCTTATAGGGAGAGAGACTTGGCCAGGCAGGATGGGAGGGACGCTGGTTGGCCATGGCGAGTTTGCAAGTTTATACAAGCTGAGGAAAACATCAAACCGGTCCTGTTTTGTAACAGCACTCGCTCTTTCAGCCCATTTGTTTGTTGTTATTTGTTTATGCAAGTCTTCTGTGCTTGGATTTTTAATCCAAGACTTAATGGCCTGTGAAAAAGGGGAGCGAGCCAGTAAAAGAGAGCTTTTTGACACAGAGAAAGCAAGTAGGATGTGTAGGGGGGAGCTTGTTCAGATGTTGATTTGATTCCATTTGGGAAATTCCTGGAACACTTAGGGCAGGCCGGATAGCAATCTCCGGCTCAGGGGAGGCTGGGAGCATTGTGGAATATTCGTGCATTTGTAATTAGGGATAAATGCAGATGGTGGATGACATGATGGACTATCTGGAGTTACTGTAATGAATGTCAGCCCATCCTTTCACATAAAACACAAGCCATGGAATGAGAGCTGCTGCTTTGGAAGCCTTTTACACTTTGAATGTAAATGACTATGCAAACACTTGGCCATTTGGACTTAGAAATGAAAACAAATGCAACAGTAGCCAGATGTTTTTCCTTAGGGTGTTGTTTTAACAGAAGGGAATGGGCAGTTGGGACACAGCGGTTAGGGAGCTGGATTATTGACCTGAAGGTTGAGAGTTCCTGCCACACTCTATCGTTTGGATTGTCCCATGTAAGACTCAGTGAGGGCCAAAAGTCTGAGACCAGTAGTGAAAATGCTATTCTCGAATTGAAGACGGTGGTACCACTTGAGAGAAAAGCTGATTTTTCTTCAGACTTCCCCCTTTTTCTGTATCGACAGCATACACTCGAGCTGACATGGACTCAAGTTTGTTCAAAATCTGAAGATCTACACAATACACACAAAAGTGTTGGGAAACCTGCACATGACACTTTCAGGCGCTTTTACGACATTACATTCTAAATCTAGGTATTAATACGGAGTTGGTTCCCCTTTACAAATATAACAGATTCCACTCTTTGAATTTTTGCCCATTCATCCAGAAGAGTATTTGTGAGATCAGACATTGATGCTGGATGAAAGGACCTGACTCACTCTAGATCTCCATTCTAGTTAATCAAAAACGTGATCGATGGGGTTGAGATCAGGGCTCTGTGTAGGCCAGTCAAGTTCTTCCACACCAAACTCACCCAACCATGCCTTTATGGACCTTTATGGATACCAAGATTACCATGCAAACAAGCTTGATCAGTCCAAAGCAGCCAAGAAACAATTTTTTCACAAGGGAAACAGGGTGAAAAGGCTAAGATATGCTAATTCTCACAAAGATTGGAATGAAGCTCAGTGGGAAAGAGTATAATGGAGTGACCAATCCATGTTTGAAATTTCAGGTCCAGTCATCGACAAAATGTTATATATGGCTATTATACCATTACTAAAACAACAAATCTAATGGTGGCCTAAGACTTTTGTACAGTAATATAGATGTAGCAGGTAGCTTTTCCTGTTTACAACAATTGTCCAAAATGTCTTTGTATGTTGAAGCATTAAGGTTTTCCTTCATTGGAACTAAGTGGTCTAGGCCAACCTCATACAACCTCATAGCATTATCCCTCCCACCACCAAACCTCAGAGTTGGCACAATGCAGTCAGACAGGTACCGCTATCCTGGCATTCACCAAACCCAGACTCATCCATCGGACTGCCAGATAGAGAAGTGTGATTTGTCACTCCACAGAACGTTTCCACTGCTCCGGAGTCCAGTGATGGCATGTTTTACACCAGTCCATCCGACCCTTTGCATTGTGCTTGGTGAGATAGGCTTGTATGCAGCTGCTCGCCCATGGAAATCCATATCATGAAGCTAACGACTCAGTTTTTGTGCTGATGTTAATGCCAGAGGAGGTTTGGAATTCTGCAGTTATTGAGACAGCAGAGTGTTGGTGATTTTTAGGCACTATTTCTCGACCCCCGTTCTGTAATTTTATGTGGTCTGTCACTTCGTGGCCGAGTTGCTGTGGTTCCTAAATGCTTCCACTTTTCAATAATACCACTCACAGTTGCTCGTGGAATATCTGGGGTGGAAACTGTGGTATCCTATTACAGTACCACCTCAAATTCAGTGAGCTCTTGATTTTATACACATGTGAAAATGGGACTGAATAAAACAGCTTGAATTCAACAATTAAGAGGTGTGTCCCATTACTTTTGTCCATAGAGTAGTCCATAGAATGCTTGGCATGCTCTATAAATGCCCCCATGAATGCCCGATGGGGTTTACATCAAGTGACTATGGAGCAACACCCAAGACAGTCAGCACTCCCTGATCTTTGTTGGTCTTCAGGCATTTCCACTAGTAGACTTTTGGCCACCACTCTATGAGTTCTGGAATGATTGTGAAGGAGTTCTAGAATGATCACAGTGATAGGCAATGAGCCACTCTGCCCTACAGTACAGCATATTGTATTAAAAGAGAGTTGAATGTTTGATGAAAGTAAAGGATTCCCCAAATAACAAAGTTTACGTTGGTTTGAATGCAGTCTTCAGTCACAAACATCAAGCCGCTGTTGATGCATTCCAAACCACACACAGCTTCATAGTCCACATTTAAAGAAACTATAGACACAATCGCAAAATGGCTGAACCCAAATGAGGTGTACTTTAAAGTGAACAGGCTGTAGATTTGTTTATATTGGTTCCACAAAGCCCAAGAAGATTCTTGCACTTATCCAGAGCGACTTACAACTGGTACAATCTTACAAGGTACATCACAAGCAGAGTTGGAGGTGGAGGGCCTTGCTCAAGGACCCAGCACTGGCTGTGCTAGAAATTGAACCCTTTACCATCTGGTCAGTGGTCCACTACCTTGTCTGCCTCACCAACTCTGTCCCACAATGCTAATGCTGGGATATATGTGGCACTGTACCTTAAGCTCCTAACCTTCCACTGCTCAGCTTAGTTGTAAGTTGCTCTAGATAACATTACATTACATTATATTTACAACTGCGACTTACAACTGCTACATTTTTACAATCCAAGCAATTGTGAGTTAAGAGCCTTGCTCATGGACCCAACAGTGGCAGCTTGGCAGAGGTGGGATTTGGATTTGATCCCAGGATCTTCTGGTCCACAGTCCAGTACCTTAACAGCTAGGTCACCACAGTCCCAGGATAAGTCCCAGGATAAGGATGTCTGCTAAAGGTTGATGAGCCAGGGATTAGAGAAGGTTCTCACCAGGTTAATGCGATGACTCATGATGTGTTTAAGGATGAGTGATGAGGTCAGTGCAGTGCTCCACTCAACCTTTGGGTCATCTGGCAAGTCTCTGTAGAAGAAAAAAATGTGATATTACAAAACAAAGAACACCATGCTATAAAAATGAAATGGAACAAAAATTGATTAAAAATCCAATTAGTGACTAACAATGTGGTTGTACATAGCCACAACAGTCATTTTATGATTATGTTCAAACAAAATTGTCATCATTATTTCTCCCAGTCTTTTATAATGGGAAGGATTTTCACAAAGTGGTACATCCCAATAAGACCAACACACACAATGTGATACATATAGCATGCTATAGTTCCCAAACTTTTCTTCAGCCCATGTACAGCCCATCAACACACATGTACACCTCTTTTGCTTCCATACTCCACTGGATTTTTTTAAAAACATAGTACAGTGGTATATTGATTCTCGACCACCTCGGAATTCATTGAATTTTGACTAGAAAAACTAATCTCGTCGGTTGCTCGGTACTCGGGGCACTTGCATAAACTTGTAAAAGTCATGTCGCGTGACTCCTTTCAGCCAAACCACGATTCACGATTCAGTATACAGTGATTCAGATTCATAGTAGCCTTGCTCAGAGAAGATCTCCGCCGTGTTTATCATGTTTTTTTTCCACATCTACAGTACTGTATTCGTAGCGCAAATAAGTCTCCATGGGTCAGAAAAAGGTTAGTTATAAGAGCCAACCGAAAACAAAACAGGAACTGAATGCTCCAGAACACAAGCTGCAGTTAGCTTAGCAGCTATGCTAGCGCCCCGAGTTCACCAATAGAGTAAGTGTTTTGCTTTTTTTTCCCCTCACTAAATTACATGTGATTTTTCAACACTTTATTATAATATAAGCTTTGTGTTCATTTTGGTCAGCTCTACCAAACACTTGTTAAACTCATCAGTTCATGATACATTTACAGTGGTGCTTGAAAGTTTGTGAACCCTTTAGAATCTTCTATATTTCTGCATAATTATGAGCTAAAACATCATCCGATTTTCACACAAGTCCTAAAAGTAGATAAAGAGAACCCAGTTAAACAAATGAGACAAAAATATTATACTTGGTCATTTATTTATTGAGGAAAATGATCCAATATTACATATTAGTGAGTGGCAAAAGTATGTGAACCTCTAGGATTAGCAGTTAATTTGAAGGTGAAATTATTCAATGGGATGACAATCAGGTGTGAGTGGGCACCCTGTTTTATTTAAAAAATAGGGATCTATCAAAGTCTGCTCTTCACAACACGTGTTTGTGGAAGTGTATCATGGCACGAACAAAGGAGATTTCTGAGGACCTCCGAAAGAGAGTTGTTGATGCTCATCAGACTGGAAAAGGTTTACAAAAAACCATCTCTAAAGGAGTTTGGACTCCACCAGTTCCACAGTCAGACAGATTGTGTACAAATGGAGGCAAATTCAAGGCCATTGTTAACTCTCGGCATGTAATAGTCGGCGAGGTTTTAATGTTCATGAGTCCACCATCAGAAGAACACTGAACAACAATGGTGTGCATGGCAGGGTTGCAAGGAGAAAGCCACTGCTCTCCAAAAAAAGAACATTGCTGCTCATCTGCAGTTTGCTAAAGATCACATGGACAAGCCAGAAGTTTATTGGAAGACTTTGTGGATGGATGAGACCAAAATAAAACTTTTTGGTTTAAAAAAAAGCGTTATGTTTGGGAGAAAGGGAAAACCACTGCATTCCAGCATAAGAAACCTTATCCCATCTATGAATACATGGTGTGTGGTAGTATCATGGTTTTGGGCCTGTTTTGCTGCATCTGGGCCAGGACAGCTTGCCATCATTGATGGAACAATGAATTCTGAATTATATCAGAGAATTCTAAAGGAAAATGTCAGGACATCTGTCCATGAACTGAATCTCAAGAGAAGGTGGGTCATGCAGCAAGACAACGACCCTAAGCACACAAGCCGTTCTACCAAAGAATGGTTACAGAAGAATAAAGTTAACATTTTGGAATGACCAAGTCAAAGTCCTGACCTTAATCCAATCAAAATGTTGTGGAAGGACCTGAAGTGAGCAGCTAATGTGAGGAAACCCACCAACATCCCAGAGCTGAAGCTGTTCTGTACGGAGGAATGGGCTAAAATTCCTCCAAGCCGGTGTGCAGGACTGATCAACAGCTACAGGAAACATTTATTTGCAGTTATTGCTGCACAGGGGGGTCACACCAGATACTGAAAGCAAAGGGTCACTTACTTTTGCCACTCACTGATATGTGATATTGGATAATTTTCCTCAATAAATAAATGACCAAGTGTCTCATTTGTTTAACTGGGTTCTCTTGATCTACTTTTAGGACTTGTGTGAAAATCTGATGATGTTTTAGGTCATATTTATGCAGAAATATAAAAAATTCTAAAGGGTTCACAAACTTTCAAGCACCATTGTGACTTATGATGGATTTGTCGGAACATATCTCCATCATAAATCAGGGCGCACCTGTAAATACAACTCCATTAATGCATATAATGCCTTATACAGTGTGGATTTTCTGGGGGTCTGGAACGGATTAATTCAATTGACCATATTCCTTATGGGAAAAATTTGCTTGGTACTTTTCATTTTCAGTTCCCGACAAACCTTCTGGAACGAATTAACGACGAGAACCGAGGTACCACAAAACTTCAGCAGGTGGAGCTACAGCTGCAGTAACATGAGCACTTTCAGAGGTAGTTTGATTCCTTCACATACCTTTTTTTAAATTGTAAAACACAACTAGTTTTTAGAAAAGTACGTACCAACAAAGTTAAAATGATCTATGTTAGTCAGCTCATAGTGATGGGCTACATGTGACTGAAGGACAGATGATTTTTGATGAATTTGTTTTAGGTATTGGAAAATGAATTGTAAGACAAAACCATTCGAGTAATTTATATTTTATTTTTATAAGGAGAAGGTGGCAAGTTTAATACGTTTTTTTGGTTTCAGACAAGGAATGATCCAACGCCCGTGTAACCTTTGTCCCTGTGAGTGTGTGTGTGGGAATGTGTGTGGTGGAACTATGCTATTCTAAAAAATGAGAGTGAGCTCTGGTGCACCAAGTCAGTGTCGAATGTGTAAATGACTTCTCCGTTATTTTCAGCAGTACCATACATATTACTATTAAAAAAAAAGCCACATTGGGAATGCAGAGGAATTCACCACACCAAGGCTCTGCTCTAAATAGTGCACTAGTAGATTTAGTGTTCTCGAGAGTGTGAGAGTTTAAAGGTGTGTATTGGTGATTAGAGAGGTGCAGAGGAGTACAATCCACTAAGGAACATTCAGTCTCAGCAGTCCCAAGCAAATCTAAAATCTGATTTGCAGACGTGGTAGCAAATAACAAGTATGTCTCAAATCTTGACACCCTCGAGCCCAAAGTTAAGTCCCAAGTCCTATTCAAGTCACCAAATGCCAAGCCAAACTAAACAGGTTAACAAAGTAATCATAGCCAGAAACTATCATAGCTACCAAGACCATTTTTGACAAGAGCAGCTAGAAAAAAATCAACACTATAAATGGTTTTTGGGGGAGAGCTCGGGATCTATCGATGATCTTCACTCACGTTTTTCGTGTTGTAATCTTTTTATTCACTACAGCATATCCCCCCCCAACGTTTCTCACAACTGCAGAAGGTTCCTTGATGCTAGGTTACAGATAAATAAAACTGAGCAGCTCAGCTCCTTAGCATTACAGTGACACAGCACCATGCAAGCAATATGAAAAGCTCAGTTGCGTGATTCCATATTAGTTTAACACTTGGAAATTGGAAACACTCGTTTGAGGAGGCTCTCAAGTCTTTGAGTCTTAGTTCAGTTCCAAGTCACTGACGGTAAAGCCACTGCTGATTTCCCTCAGGGATTTTAGAGCTGTGAGGTAGGGGTGGTCAATATGACGACATCGTATCATGATACATTTTTACTGTGATAGACAGTATGCTTTTCTGATTATATCAAGGATATCGTCAGTGCTTAATGAACACCGACCAACTGCATGTTTCATTGTAAAGACTATAATCCTCATTAATTGGACGAAGTGCAGCATATTTTGAATAAAAATACTATGTATGGGATAATATTTGAATAGTAGTTTTTAAGAATCTGTCGCTACTGCTGCATTTTGTCTGCGATCACATGTATCGTGATAAATATTGTGTATCGTGAAAGTGTCTTTAAATATTGTGATATACGATTTTTACTGTATCACCCACCCCTACTGTGAGGGAACAAAACCATGCAGCAGTGTGCTGGAGTCCTACTGTTTTAGGACCACTGTCCCACTCAGAGCAGCTGGAACACCGCTTGCAGCCCCCTCTGAACCCTGGGGTCGGAGGCCATCCATTCATTTGAAAGTACAATCTAGGACGTACCAGAGCTGCCATGCCTATCACACACATACATACACAGACAGTTACAAACAAATAGCTGTACTGTTCACCTAGGCTCCTGACTCAGTCAGCAACGTATTGGAGGTCAATGAACCTCAGTCTCACTGGTTAATCTTTCAGTGTACCCCTCCCCTGTCTGCCTCTCTCTCTCTCTATCCTCATGCATTTTTCCATGTCTTTTTTCTACTGGCTCTTTCTGTACAGACATCAAACATAATAGAGAGTGAGAGAGAGACAGAGACAACCAGGCATGCAGCTCGTTTCAGACATACTGGGGTCACTGCAGTTCAGCTGAAATCAAAGTGCTGAGGGGCATCATTACAGCGAGCGGGCGAGCGAGCTTAACCATTTCCACCCTTCTCCAGCTTTACACTGCGTTCACCTCGGCTCACCTCATGACACGTCTTAGTTTAGCGTGGTTTTGCACGTTAGGCTGCCTTCATTAGCAGGTCTGATCATGTCATTTGCCCATGTTTGCCAGATCATAATCATGAAGTACAGTTGAACCCTGTGATCTGAATTTAACTCGTACCATAAAACGTTCGAATAGTGAACATTCGGATAATGGGAACTCCATTTTCATTATTATCCAGGGGAAATCCCTACCTGGTTCCTGTATATTCGAAACCCTGCCTAGTTTAAATGATGCCAGCTTAACGTTGCCTCCAACTTTCGGGGCTCCATTTTATCACGTGTACTCAAGCACCCAATGCAAACAAAAGGAGATGGTGTAGTTAGACGTTAGAAGCCATTCAGAACACCATCTACCTCACAAAAAAAGTCTTTAAACACATCAACCGAGTTAACAGTCTCTAGTCCAAACGTGAGCCAACGAGCCAGCGGGCAGAACACCGGTAAGGTAGTTTCACACACGAATGTTGGACTTAATCTGCTTGGACTGTGGTAGCCTAGTGGCTAAGTTACTGGACTCTGGACCAAAAGGACCAGGGTTCAAATCCCACCTCTGCCAAGCTGCCACAGTTGGGTCCTTGAGCAAGACCCTTAACTCACAATTGCTTGGATTGTAAGACTGTACCAATTGTAAGTCGCTCTGGATAAGGGCGTCTGCTAAATGCTGTAAATGTACTTGTAGATGCTGTAGAACCGCAGCATTGATTGGCTGTTGAGGTGATGACGTCCAGAGTTAAAAGACAAGATTTGTATTTCCTATTATAATTTATTAGCATTTTTAAGACCTCAGTCGTTAAAGTGAACAGGCGTTAATAGGATGGACGTTAAGTGGCATACAGGAATCAAATCATGGACCTCTTGAGCCATGAATCTCTGTGACACCATACCTCACTATGGTCTAATTCGAATTTATCAACATTATTTCACCAAGTTCTGACTTGTAACTGTAATTTAAGGACATTCACAGACAAACAGATGAACTGATATACAGATAAAATGCTTTATTGTTCCCCAGGGGGAAATACTGGCAAAATTGAAAAAGAAAATCATTTCAATAAACGCACATGATGACAGAAACATTAGATATAGCATTGAACTCAGATGAGACAAAACAAATCCCACATAAATTTTATCAGCTGTATCCTCCCTATGCTTAAACATCACATTATTGCAGCTATAATAGGCGTGAGTGATTTATGGGTTAGTGATTTATGAATAATTCCTCATTATGGACTATCCCATTCATACAAGCATTTTGTTTTCAGAATAAAAAGCCAAAAGCTCCTTCATAATTGTACGACCACCATTTCCTCTGTTCGGGACTGGTTTTAAATTGAGAGCTTAAGTAAGCACTTACTGTAGCTTATCTTTAAGGTCTTTTTTATGGACTGCAGGCTTCCACTTTTGGAAGGTTTACACCATAATTTAGCTATAAAGTCATGTCTGGAAACAATTTCAGGTAATATATTGTATATCACAGACAAATTCCCTTATGTACTATGTGGGAAGAGTCTGAGAACTTTATGATGTATAGAGCTACTTTGGCATCATACATGGGTACGTTATGGGCATGTATGATGTATGTTGCACTCATGGTCTATTAATTGTTATGTCCAACATACAACCCCAAACCAGAAAAAGTTGAGACAGCATGGAAAATGCAAATACACAAAACTCAGGGTTTCTTACATTTACTTTGACATATATTTCTTTGCAGACCAGGATGAACCCAAGATATCACATGTTTTTTCTGGTCTTCATTTCATTTGTTAATTACCATCCATTCCTGCATTTCAGGCCTGCAACACATTCAAAATATTTGGGACAGGGCAATTTAGGTCTAGTAATGAGGAAAAAAATCAAACAGGTGATGTCAACAAGTGATTATAATCATGATTTGTTACAAAAGCAGTATCCATAAAAGGCTGAGTCTCTGAGGAGTGAAGATGGGCAGAGGATCTCCAGTTTATCAACAAATGTTTGAGAAAATTATTGGAATGTGTAAAAACAATGTTAAAAACTAGAAAGATTGGAAGGGATTTGCATATTTCGTCCTCTACAGTGCATAATATCATTAAACAGTTTAATAATTGAGGCATTTTAGTACATCAAGGGCAAGGACGCAAGCCTAAACTGAACACCTGTGATCTCTGATCCCTCAGATTGCACTAGACCTAGAACCGTCATTCATCAATACCTGACAGAGCCAGATGGGCAAGGGATTACTTTAGTCAAACCTTTATCAAGCACTATAATACAGATTTACATTCACAAATGCCACTTAAAACATTACTGTGCAAAAAAGGAGCCTTCAGCGCCGTTGACTTCTCTGGGCTGGAGAGCATCTAGGATGTACCATCACACTATGGAAACGTGTAGGAGAAGAATCAGTATTCCAGATCTTTTTAGGAACAAATGGACCCCTAAAGATTAAAAGGTCCATCCAGACTATTATCAGCAACAAGTCCAGAAGCCAGGCAAAGGTCATTTACACTTCTGTGAAGGCAGCATTAATGCGGAAAAGTACACTGAGATTTTCGAGCAACATCAGCTGCCTTCAAGACGACATGCATTTTTCAACAAGACAATGCAAAACCACATGCTGCACACATTACAAAGGCACGGCTGTGGAAAAAGAGGAACGTGTTGCAGGCCTGAAGTGCAGGAATGGATGTTTATTAACAAATGAAGTTGACCAGACAAAACATTAAATATACTGTATTATTTTTTATTTGCATTTTCCATACTGTCCCAACTTTTTCCCAACTTGATTTGTGGTTGTACAAGTCACATACACCATTCTCACTGCTACAGTCTCAGTAAGCATCAGAGTGGCTTTGCCCATTAATATATTGCTCACACATGAGCTGACCCGGTAGTCACCCAGCAATTTTGCCAGGTCTTGACCTGGTACAACGCTGTGTCTATTTACTCTGCATTTCCATCCTCTGGAGTGTTTACACATCAGCACTACCTGATAAATTACTGGTAATTCCTGCATAACAGCCTATGTGTGAAAGAGGTTACAGTAATCAGTGTGTGGTCATCTTCCACGTCAGCCAAATGGCCTCTTTCTGTGGCAGTAGGGGGTTCTCAGGCATGTGACAACACTCTGTTGCAACACCAACAAGTCTGATTTGCCCAACTTCTTTAGACAAAATGTGACCTTTATGTGGGAAGTTACAGCTTTCGATCTCACAGACTTGTGTACCGTACTTCGACACATTTTTAGACTTAATAATCCGATAATGATTTCTGGTCATGTATACAGCATACTATATACGATCTAGAAATTAGATTAAAAAATTTGATAAAGAGAGCTGGGTTTTACCCACAGTAATCGGCTTACTCATTGCATGTATACCAGTAACATGATTATAATCGGTGTTTTCAGTCCCACAGTTGCCAGGTCTGCGTATTTCTAAAATTCTAAACTTGGCTTTATGTGGCCTCTTTTTCCATTGACTTTAGCATTTTTTGTTTGCCTCGCTGGATCTGGCAACCCCGGAATTAAACATGCCATGGAATGAAAGGCAGCGGGACGGCTATCGGACACTTTTGGGGAGACTCTGAAAAGCAGTACAATAATTCATTTAATATTAAAATATGAAGTTTTTGTCACATACTTCTGTGAGATTATTGGCTGGTGGCAAAGTAGAAATCCGATTACTGCCCGAGTCATTATCTGATTACTCAAGTGCATGTATACTCCTTCAGATTATGGACTGGAGACAGATAGGGTTTCTGCAATGGCAATTCTGTGCAATCTTTCATTACCTGTCTTCTCTGTTTTTTTAAACAAAATTATGATTGGATAGGAGGGCTTACATGCTCTGGGTTTGAGGTGGGATGTCTCAACGCTTGCCACTGAATGTGTTAAAAACAGCCTGCAGCAACATCTGGGATCAAGGTCACTGAGGGGGAAGAATGAGAGATATAGACAGAGGGTGAGAGACCGAGGGATTCAGGAAGAGAGGAGAAACTAATAGGAGAGCTATAAAGGGGGAGGGATAAACAGAGCAAATGAGGTCAAATCGAAAAGTATGAGGAAGCAATTGATTATTAGACAGTGAAATGGCTAAAAATAAAGGGAGAAGAGAAAGAAGGTGAGACAGTAAGAGTGGTAATAGAAGGGGGACAGACAGTGTGATGAAATAAAGATGAAGGCAACAGGAGAGAGAGGAGGGTGAATTGGCACCCACCAACCTTATTCTGTCCCTCACAATGGGATTCGGTAGGGGAACTGTTCTGGCTTGTGATGAATCTGGCCACAAATCAAACGCCTTACAGGGTCATCAAGGTTAACAGGGAGTGGGGAGTGGGAGCTGAGACCTTTAGTATCTGAACCACCATTATTTTTGTCATGTAGATAAAGTGCCACACCAGTGCTGTATTGTATTGTATAATGAAGAAGCGTCGATGCAGAAGACTAGGACTCCGTTGGGGATGAGAGAGAAAATATATCAAAGTGAGAACTTGCTGGTTAGGCTCAGTAGCATTAGTTTCTAGTCTAGCTGGTGATGAATACTTATAGATCATGATGTACTTGCATCTTGGAAAAAGGCGTATCCCAAATGACTCAATGTAAATGTAAATAGTGGTAACCTTGATTCGTTCCAGAAGGCTCGTCGAGAACCGAAAACGACAAGTACCGAGCAAATTTTTGCCATAAGGAATTGTAAATTGTAAATTGAATGAATCTGTTCCAGACCCCCAGAACTCCACACTGTATGAGGCATTATATGCATTAATGGAGTTGTATTGTACAGGTGCTCCCTGACTTATGAAGTTAAATGTATCATAAACTGATGAGTTTAACGAGTGTTTGGTAGAGCATCTATAAGGTATCATAGAACAGCCTATGATAAATAATGATAAGAACGTTAATGTTTAAAACACTTACATTAACCTACAGTTGGCCATAATCATTAACACAAAGCTTATTTATAATCAAGTGTTGAAAAATCTCATGTAATTTAGTGAGTAACTGATTGAAAGTGAAAGTAAAAGCAAAACACTTACTCTATTGATGAACTGCTGTCAGTTGGCTCTTCTAAACTAACCTTTTTAGGACCTATGGAGACTAAGCACTAAGCATACAGTATTGTAGATGTAGAAATATCTTCTCTGAGGGCTATTGTGAACCTGAATCACTGTGTACTGAATCGTGACTCGTGAATCATGAATCGAGTTTCGGCTAAAATGAGTCGCTCATACAAGTTTGCGCCGAGTACTGAGCAAACAACTAGAATTGAGACAGATTTTTCTAGTAAAAATGGGTCAAGAACCAAATTTGATGAGTTCCGAGATGGTTGATTGGACCACAATCTGGTTTTCTGGAATTACCGTCCATGTAGATAATAGGGTGCAAAGTTTTTTGTGCACATCATGTGATTCTCAAGACAAGACTGGAGGAGGAAAAAGCCAAATTTCCATCCAGCATCTGCAGCAACAAAAGTAATGATCCCTTGCTTGTAATGATGGGTTTTCAGACGCGATGGGTTTATTATCAGTCTTTTGAAGGAGATGTTTGGCTGAACTGGAGAGCTGGCTGCCAGGACAGAGGGAAACAAAACAAAGGACACATGATCTACCTGACCTTTCTTAGTTGGATAGACTGTTGGCTTCGCTATGGCAACAGTGCGAAATGGCCCCGAGTAACCTTTCCCTCTCTTTCCCCCGCCCTCTCTCCCTCCTCTTCTCGCTCGCTCGTTCTCCCTCTCCTTCTTTACTGCAGCTCTTGCATGTGGATGTGTAATTGCTTGCAGGCATGTGAATGCAGTGCTTGAACTTTGGCCTACTGAAGATCCGAATGTGTGTGTGTGCAGAGGTGGAGGGGGGCTTCCTCCAACAGCACTTGTTTTGTCTGGTAATATGGGGGCAGAGGGCTCTTCCCCAGTGCATGCTGGGATAGCTAGGCTGCTGAAACACTTCTGTAACTCTGTTAGGACAAAGGACTGGAGGCAATCAACGTGTTTTATACCATGACTTGCTTTGGAACATTCGTCTTAGTTTTGGGTCATATATTCGTCAAGAGGGAAAATGAAAGCACTCACTGCTTCAGTGCGCTCGAAAATGATTGGCTTGATAGTTTATCTCTTGAAAGACACAAAAACTCCTCCGATTCCTTCAGGCAATCTTGTTTTCTCATGACAAGCTCTGGCAGGAACTGTGATTCCCCGCACTGTCTGGCAACTGCATGAAGCGGGTTCTTCTCCTGACCCTGGTCCAACCCCCAGTCCTGCTTTTTAACCCTGACTTGCTGCCAATAAATCAGACAGCATTCATTTATTCCCAGAATCGATGTATAATTAAGCACAGAGGAAAGGATGTGTGTGTGTGTGTAAGAGCTGGCTGATAGACAAGATGTGGGAAGAGTAGAAAAACCATTATAGCTTGTTATATAGAGTCAGGTCACAGATCAGTTACATTTCAGGCAGTGTTAGTAATAATTGGAATATGAAAGCCATGTGGTCCAGATAACTGCAGACAGGAATGATTTAAACTCACAACTTAACCAGACAAAGAATATCATGCATGCTATTGTCTTAATTCTATGGTTATCCTAAGCCCCATTCACACATGCACAGTAACTCAGAGCTTTTCTGGAAATCACCCGGATGTCCGAAACAAACACCTCAGACGTTACCCGGACTTTATCCAGCCAACCCCCTAGTACAACATCCGGAACATATCCGAGTGAGTACAGAGCTGTTAGGCTTTGAAGAATTCACAGCATGAGCAGGACGTTCAGGAGCATGTGGGAACCTGAATCGATCTGAGTCGAAGAGTTAATTAGAACGGTGAATCAGTCAGTCTGACTCAGTGATCCGTTCCAGCAGTTCCATTCCGGTATCTGATGAATTGCAACACAGATCCACCTCAATCTTCTCAATGAGGTACTGATTAGGTGATCCCCTGAACCACATCTTATTTATTGAGGTACAAGACATATGAGAGTTGTGATTGAAATATTGATTTCTGAACTTTCCTAAGTGAAAACATTAGTATTGTTTTGTTAAAAATGAATAGAAACATGCCCTAGATAGTAAAAGGAGCATTGTCTCTGCTTTGAGACAATGCTCCATTGTAAAAACTGCAACAGTACCTCCAAATAGTAAAACCAGAGAAGCTGATCAAAAGTCTTTCCAGAGCTGTCTGTCAAGCTGATATGAAGGTTATCTAGATAAAATATCTCACAAATGTTTTTTTATCAGTAGCCAAAGGGTGATTAATAGATATTGTGTGAAATTTCGGCCACTGAAAAGTTTAGGCATGAAATAAATATGAGAAACAAACAACAACAACAGTTAAAAAAACACAAAGAAATAATCGTTGGCACATGTACCTCCTTCGTCAGACGAAATTTGGGACAAAAACTTTATTTTTGGCTCAATGTGGTCAAAATTTTGATTCTTCACGTTGGTTCATCACTGGCGATTACAACGGTTGATAATTATAATACACCAACTCTAAATGGGAAAAAATACAGTGTTACCTCGCCACCTTGTCCCCATTATCTCGCAAAATTCATCTCTCGCCAGATTTCCCTCCATGCACTTTACCTCGAAAAGCCTCGGCTCTCGCCCTTGCCATTCTTGAAATGTGACAAATGTCTTGCCAGCAATGAAATTCTACCCCATTAAGTTGCCAAGTTTTAGGTAAAAGTAGGTGTCACTTTAATCCTACTGAAAGGGTCGCCTGCACAGATTGGAAATACTGGGCCGTGCTACTGGCCACACCCCCTTCTCACTTCCCCTGTTTGTTAAAGATGCTTTTTGGGCAAAAGATACGATGAAATGAATGAAACTGTACACTGTAAATCTCATGTATGATCAGTGCTCAGTAACATACACCATGTCAGCATCAGATATGAATGTCACTGCCTGTGTCTAGGTTTTTTTAACCCCGTTATGTTGCCAAATTCGCCTCTCGCCAAAAATAGCCATGAAACAGATGTAGGCGAGATAATGAGGTTATACTGCATCTTAAAAGGACATTTTACAGGATTCTGAGTCTAACTTTTTGTGGTGAAAGTGGTAAATGAGGTTTGTTACGAAGTGGTTCAAGTGTGTTTTGGAAGAACTAGTCTTTTCTCAACATGGCCTATCCCTGACCCCATTCCACCCGCTTCAGGCTCAATTGGAATGCTGACTGTGAACCATGACTTGCTGCCAATTTCAGAACCAGTTCTCATTAATGCTGTTGTGGCACATCAATAGTTATGTTGAAAACAAGAAAAGACGACTTATGGCAGCAATAGGTCTACTCCATATTAACGTGCATGCTCTTGAAATGACTTGATGACTTCATATGACTTTCTTTTGTGACTGTTTACAAAGTTGCTTGAGAAACCTTGCCTCCAGACAGTCTGAGAATTTTCAGAAAGGAAGTGACAAGTGACAGAAAAAAAGTGAATAGAGAGCAAGCACTCTGGACCCGAATTTTTCCTGCAGGCCAGTAAGCCGAACAGACAGCCTGAGAGAGCACCTGCACTCCGCCCGCATAAATAATACAAAGAGAGACAGGAAGAATATGGACAGGCGCTGAGGTCATCTGGGTCCATGAGGCCGGGGAAGTGGAGCGTGCTCAGATTTGAGCTGATCGCAAAAGACTACCCAGAGTGCATGGCACAGCAGAGGCTGTCAGCTGTGGTAGGCAGTAGGTGAGAGTAACATGTGACCTGATATCACTTCATCGTTTACTGTCTCACCATGTGTGTGTGTGGGGGTCATGTTTATATTACACTGAGGGGACCAAATGACCCCACAAGGATAGAAAGATCTGGGTTTTTTTTTTTTTAGCTTTGTGGGGCAGTCCTCATGAGGAAAACTGCTTTTTTTTTGTAGAAACTGCAACTTTCTTTTGAAAAACGATGTCCTTTAGGTTACTGGAGTTAAGGTTAGGGTTAGGGGTAGCATTAATTAGCTACAGTAATCATTATGTCAATGGGAAGTCCTCACAAAGATAGTGGGGCAAACCTCTGTGTGCCTTGTCTTGCTATACTTGTGAGGACCAAATGTCAATACAATGACAAGAAAACCTGGAATTTTCTCTTGAGAGGACCGTTTTTCCAGTCCTCTCACTTTACTTGTTTTTTTTAAAGAAAAATGGCAACTTTTCTTGGAAAAACTAAAAGAGCCAAAAGATTTGCTTTCGGTTACTGAGGTTAAGGTTAGAGGTAGGTGTAGGTGTAGTATTAATGAGCTGCAGTAATGCTTCATTGTCCTTCATGTCAATGGGAAGTCCTCACAAGAATAGCAAGACAAATGTACGTACGTACGTGTGTGTGTGTGTGTGTGTGTGTGTGTGTGTGTGTCTATAAGAGGGTAGCGATTAGGGCCAGTATAATACTGCTGAATTAGTACATGGGCACTGATCCTCTCTGCAAACTCTCGTGAACTGCCCTTGAGGCTGAATGACCCATCTGGGTTTATAAACAGACATACACACACATACATACACACACACACACACACATATATATATATTACCCACATGAACCATCCAGTCAGGTCAAGACCTTCTAGCACAACAGTGAAATCCTGACTCTTCACAATTCCATTTCAAAGTCCATGTCAGTACAAAATGATCTGTATTTGTTTGACATAAGACTAGATTTCTTCAAGTGGGTAAGCCAATACATTTTCTAAATTTGTATATACAGTACTGCCCAGAAGTCTTATTCCACCATTAGATTAGATGTACCATTGTTTTAGCAACGGTATAATGACTATATATTATTATTATACAACCAGGATATACAGGAAATCTGTATGCTGTATTTAAAAACTGAAACAAAAAAAAATCCAGCTTCTACAGGCTACAGAGGCAGCTACACTTGAGCACTAGCAGCATCTGGCAGCTGGATGCCAAGTTGACCCTTTTACAGTCCGAAGAAGCTTGATCAAGAGTGGTCTTTTGGTAAGGGTATCAGCCGAGAAACTACTTTTACGGAAGGGGAACAGGGTGAAAAGGCTAAGCTATGCTAAAGCTCACAAAGATTAGAATGAAAATCAGTGGAAAAGAGTATTATGGAGTAATGAATCCAATTTGGTGTCCAATAGTTGACAATATCTTATATATGGTCATAATGGTGCTGAACAACAGCAACATCGTTGCTGAAACAACAGGTCTAATGGTGGCCTAAGACTTTTGCACAGTACTGTACATATAGTGTGCTTCTCTTCTTCTTTGTTTACTACTTATTTGAAAAGGGAACAGGGTGAAAAGGCTAAGATATGCTAAAGATCGCAATTTTCTTGGCGCATTCTCATTTCCGATGTTTAAAGCATGTAGCTGAACGATCCTGATGTTGGCTAACTCTTTTCTTTCTGTCTAAGAATTACACATGACAGCAGACAGAAACATTTTTGTTCAACTTTACTTTTAATGGAAACTTCTTCGCTGCTAAAGAAAGATCGCAGCACATTCTTATCATCACATCTTATCTTGTGGATTGTGACTTCTTTGCCGGAAGTCTGCTGAGGCACCAGTTACCAGAGAGATACCTTTTAATGCTGAGTGTTCATTTTATTAGGTACAGCATGTGCAAACTTATGTGCCAACTGTGCAATGAATTTTAGTAGGGTTGTTTTTTGGAGAGAAAAAACACTCTTTTCCCTATAGGTTAATAGTAAGGGTGTGCGATATTGACAAAAAATTTGATCTCCTTATTTTTTAGACCATACTTTAAGAGTGTATATCTTGTGTCTAAAGTATTCAAAAGAAATTTGAACCTATCTCTCTCTGAATTGGCATCATGTGACAGCATTTATTATGGCTTGCCACCTGATGCTTTTCTCGTCGTAAGCCAGTTTTTGGTTTAGGTTTGCTGAGTGTGTTTTATGCCGGTACCTTGGCTGGTTTATGCCTTTCATGGACAGCTGAGTCCCAAAGTTTGTCATATTCTTCATATTCTGCACGGTGGTTAGTTCACTGATAGTGAAAATAAGTTAGTAATAAGTTAGCTGCCTTTAATGGCAACCAATATCCGACATGGTTTGCAGATTGCCACCTTTTCAGCAACATCATTTTCTGAAATAAGGAACATTTACATTTACAGCATTTAGCAGACGCCCTTATCCAGAGAGACTTACAATTGGTACAGTCTTACAATCCAAGCAATTGTGGGTTAAGGGTCTTGCTCAAGGAGGCTTGGCAGAGGTGGGACTTGAACCCTGGACCTTCTGGTCCAGAGTCCAGCATCTTAACCACTAGGCTACCACAGTTTTTAAAGCTAGATCAGCCATGTCAAGCCAATGAATCTAACAACATAGACTGTGAGGCTGGCAGTGTCTGTATTTTGTCTCCCAGCGCAGTTTGTTCACTCATTTTTAACTTCAGTCTTGCACTTTTAGGTGGAATGCTGGCTGAATTTGTGGTGCTAGCGCGCTGCATGCACTCAGTGCGCATGCAAATTAGTCTTAAGCTCTCAAGTCTTAACTCTTATGGCGTGTTTTTAATTGCTTTTTTGCAAATTGAGTAACATACATAATGTCAGCTCACACATCACTGAAAGAACAATTAAGATATTATCGTAGACGATACATATCGCACACCCCTAGTTAATAGTGCTATAGATGGTGTGTAGAGAAGGAAATAGTGAAGCATTTGGGACACAGCCCATAACTAACCGAGTAATAAAAGTGCAATTAACAATAAATGCGAAAATCTTAAAAAACTACTGCGTTTACCACTACTGCTGATGATTAAGTTTCATGAAGTGATATCTCTACGGATCTGCGGTTATCTGTGCAGTCCTAGTGATCATGTCAATATAATGCTTATCTTGGTGTTGCTTGTCCCAAAAAGTGCAAGAGCGCACAAGCAACAGATCATGGAGATCTAGGTTGTAGTGTATGTAAAGTGCATTGTTCTGTACCAAAAGCCTGCCAACATCAACACTTGCCATGTGTACATGAGAGAGGGACAACAGGGAGAGTTTATAAGTCCAGGAAGTAGAGACTAAGGAAGAGATGATAAAGATTAAGGAATGGGTTTATGGTAACAGCTTAAAATCACTTGGGTAAAGAGAGATCAGATCAGATATACTGGAAAGAGAGAAAAAAGAGAGAGAGCGAGCAGCAACACAGTCTAAACAAGATCAAAATAACAGCTGCTATAGGATACAGTGGCAAGTATTTAGTGTGGGTAAGGTACTGGACTATGGACCAGAAGGTCCAGGGTTCAAATCCCACCTCTGCCAAGCTGCCACTGTTGGGTCCTTGAGCAAGACCCTTAACCCACAATTGCTTGGATTGTAAAGACTGTATCAATTGTAAGTCGCTCTGGATAAGGGCGTCTGCTAAATGCTGTAAATGTAAAATGTGGGATTCAAACCCTGGAACTTCTGGACCAGAGTCCAGTATCTTAACCACTAGGCCACCACAGTCATGCTGCACGTTAGAAGATTTTTACAGAGGCAGCTGGGTATGTCCATACACATGTCCTGTACTTTCGGTTTGTATCTTAATAAAGAGACTGATAAATAATTATATATGGTCACTCTACCATTGCTAAAACAACAAACCTAATGGTGGCCTAAGACTTTTGCACAGTACTGTATGTAATATTTTTGCTCACTTCATAGTTTGTGTTATGCCCTTTTCACTTAGAAAAAACAACAACAACAAAATTTGTCTATTAAAAAAGTTCTCTTTATCTATACAGTATTTATCCACCCATCCAGAAGGAGAGACAAGTGTAAGAGATAAGACCGTAGCCTTGACAACCTGCCAAGAGATCAGATGAGATTTCTAGAAGGTTGTTTGAGGCCACATTCCATAATTGGCCCAGTCGAGCACCAATGTGTAATTCTTTCACATACAGACATATGCACACTTCTTGGAAAACTTCCTCATTCTACGTAGGATCACTCAATTTGTCCAGATCAAACATCTCCCACTACCTACTCACCTCTCCACATCAGAAAACCATTGGACAGATATACAGTTCGAATGTTATGGAATCTTATTAGGGTTTTACTTAATGACACCAAAGTCTAAGCAGGAACAATCACACTTGGAATTCAATATTTTTGAAAAGTCCGAGTGATTGTGGAATTTCATATTGCCTTGTATTTCTGGAGCATTTCAGTGTTATCCTGGTAATCTGGATACCTTAGCCAAACTAGAACTGCATGTTCCATTAGCGCCAAAAATAGCTTAAGCCTTCTGACAATGTAGCCTGTCTACTTTTTAAACCTGTATTTGTTTTGCAATCGTCTCTCACTGTCACTTGGTTGTTATTCCACCCTATCATCCTTAATGCTATTCTCAATAATACTTCATCTAAAATATACAGTAATGTGCAAAAGTCTTAGGTCCACATTAGATTAGATATACCATTTTTTAGCATCGTATCTAATTATTTCTCAGTGCCTTTTTCAAAATACAATCATAAAATGCAGGAAATGTATGTAGTACTACATAACTAAAAAAATAGATAAATAAACTTCTTTTATAGGCTACCATGGGGAGTATTTAGTTTCGGCTGAAACAGGTCAGGCGGCTCAATTCATACAAGTTTAAGCAAGTGTGCCAAGTACCAAACAAACGACGAGACCCAAGACAAATTTTTCTAGTCAAAATGCATCGAGAACCGAACTCCACGAGTTCCGAGGTGGTTAAGAACCGAGGTACCGCTGTAGAAGCTACTGTTGCCATTCCATACCATATCATATTCTAACGCCTGATTTACTACTAAACATTTTCACATTGTCTAGTACATTTGAGTGCCGCTGATTGCCAGGGTTCAAATGCATTTAGGTTTCTCTCGGTCCAATTTAAGCTACTGTGGAGGTTCTTTCCTCAACACTGGAGGTGAGGGAAAACATTCTGGTTAGCGGTTTGGCAGAAGAGGCACTGTATTTTGTGGTGGGGTCTGACGTACTGCTTTCTACACAATTACTGGAACAACACACCAAACATCCCACATGCAGAGGACTGACAACATATGAAGGCCGCAAAAATATTTAGTAATAGTCAGAGGAGTTGTTCTCCAAGAACGTAACTGGCAGTTAACTGTTCTCTATGTATTCCTGATACTCCTGCTCTTAATAAAGTCTTAGGTCTGCCAGTGGACTTTGAAAAGATCGTTTAACAGATTAGAACCTTGGCTGCAAGACTTGCACACACACAGCTGTTTTGTATAATCGCTACCACAGCACATGGCCTGGCAGAATGTCAGGTGATATTCTTAGAACATCTGACTCTGATCAGAGGAGAACCAGTGATAGCCAGTGACTGAACTCTAAATTAAGGATATTCCAAGGCTAAGGGAGAAAATGTGATTCTTTCGACGCCATAGGTTTACATCCGGACTAGGGATCAGCATTTTAACAATTTCACTACTAGAATATCCACATTTTAAAGATAAAACAGAAAAAATACATTATTATTATTATATATATGCATTAATGGAGTTGTATTTTGTACTTAAACACTATAAAAACCCTGTATACACAGACAAAAATGAAAAACAATAATCAGATTGTTTATTATAAACACATTAAGCATTATCGTGGGTCTCACTGTTTTTCTGTTTGGTTGGCCGTTATCTAGGGCTGCAACTAACGATTATTTTAATAATCGATTAATCGGTCGATTATTTTTTCAATTAATCAATGAATCGGGTTAAAAAAAATAAAAAAAAATAAAAAAAACCTTTCCATGTCTTTATTCAGAAATATAACATTAAATAACAGAGCAAATAAGTGCTTACAATAAATGAATAATAATAAATTAAATTTATTAATAAATTAAAATAAATTAAATAATAAAGAAAAATAAGTGCATCTCTGATGCAAACACTACATACAAACTCATTCACTCCCTTTCTTTAGGAACTTTGCATTGCAATCCAAAAATGTTATCACGTCAGCATGCTCCTGGCTTAAAGCTGGCGCTCTCTTTTTAGAAGACTACGGGGGTTTATTTAAATTTCGTTTATAAAAAACATCTGTCCACACAAGCACTGTTGAAAACAAGCAAAAAACTAACCTCGTCCACATGAAACGCAGAGAAAACGCACACAGTCGCTGCCAAGAGCAGTTGCCAAACCAGCAGTCCTATGTTGCCGGCGCGAAGCAAGCTCACTCAGCGACAAACAGCAACGTCCTATGCATATACGCCATTTTCGCACCCAGTGTTCTTCAACAAAACCACTTCGTTTTGAAAGCTGTCCCACCAACGAGAGGTCCGACCGGGTCTCGTCCAAAACCGGCGACGCTGGGGCCGGGAAATGCTTCGTGGGTGTGATGGTAATTATTGGAACAGTAAGTGACCTCCGTAGTAGGTTCATTCTGACGCATGCTGTTCTTCATTGTAATGAAAAAGTAATAATTGTACATTTATTTGTAGATCTGTAACAAGTTCGGTCAGCAGTGTTACAGCTGGCACTATTTTGGCTACGTCCGCTATTGCACAAAATCGCCTCATGTAGACAAAGGAGATAACGGCGCACAAATGACGTTACAAGCAAGAAACTCCGTTTTCCCCAGTCCAACGACAACGCTGAAAACGGAGTTTCTGAAAATCTTCACCCTGGAAGGAGTTTTGCAAAAAAAAGTCTGTTTTCAGTGACCTAAAACGCCGTTTTCGTGTGGACAAACGGTCAAAACGCATAGAAAAAGCTACGTTTTTAAAAATACCCGTGTTCGTGTGGACATAGCCCTAGAAAATACCCGTGTACATGTGGACATAGCCTTAATGCTAACTTGTTTTGAAGATTCCGCGTCGGCTCCACCTCGCTCCGTTCAATCGCTCATGTTTCTTATTTCCAAAGCTGACCGCAAGTGCCGCAAGTAACGTAAGCGGATATGATAAGGCGGGGGACACATAAATCATGCGACACGACGAATCGATAATGAAATTTGTTGTCGACACTTTTAATAATCGATTTTTATCGATTTTATCGATTCGTTGTTGCAGCCCTACTGTTATCACTAACCTTCTTAGGACCCATGGTGACTTGTCTACACTATGGGAATCCGATTCTAAACATAAATACACATTCAGCAGAAACTGCATTCTGGATTTTGAATTTTCTCGGGCAACTTATACGCCATATGCTGTACTCTCTGGCACTCTGATAAGGATGAGTGCTGGGAAATGTAGTGAGGAAAAGCCATGGTTGCGCAATAATCATTTTGTTTTTCACTTTCAAAAAAATGATTCAATAAATTACAGGAGCAGATCTGGAGGTCTAGGTTCACACTGACTCGAGGAGCCGTGTCTGAGGGAGGGTAAGCTTGAGGAAGCCTTAACTCCCGGTGATGGACTGGCATCCAGAACAAGACACACACTGCCTGCACTAAATGAATTCTGGGAAATGCTTTGGACTCCATTCCTACGTTTGACCAGAATAAGTGAGGTTAAAATTAAAAGTGTGCAGGATCTTGGAAAGTGTAAGTTTGGAATATTGTCTGGGCTGTTGGTGTATGCCTACATGAAATCTCACTCCCTTCATCAGTAAAACACATTTTTTTGGAGATGCAGAGCAATGTTTTGGGATACCAAATTTCAAATGATCCATCTAGCCACAGCTCCAAATCTAGACAAATTTCTACTTTTGCATGGTACATGCAGTCATACTTCCCAGCCCTCGTTGCTCCTCTTATCAGGGATCAACGGCTGCTTTTCATCTTGTTGTCTTCGTGAGGATCTAGAAAATATTCATCAGAACTCTGTCTGCACAGCTTGATGCACACAATCATTGGCCCTGTTCCCTTTAAAATTCCAGCCGCTGATGTCAGCCTCTGCTATCAACATTTGAACTATGGCCAAAGCGTGAGATCATCTCTGTTCCTGCACCGCTGCACGAATTAGGATTTGTCCACTTGTGCCTGCTGGACCTTCAAGATGACATGCCTGAAAAGGAAGCTGAGACTAGCTTTGGGAGATTTAGGGAAAAGCAGTTCCAGCGCAAGTAGAAGATGTGAGCCCTGAAATCAACTGCAAAACCATATGCAAATTTAGGACACCCAGGCTAATTATTGGGTCATAGCTGAACCACTGGCGAACGATGTTCAGATTCAGACTGGGCAATTTAACCATGACAACCTTGCCAACTCCATTATTTCTTGTAACAAGGCATTGTATTATATACCTGACTACTATTTGTTATCATTATTACTATTATTTGTTCTTGTCATGTGGGGGCACAAATGGTCTGCTTGTGCTACACAGCCCAGCCCACTAGACTAGAGGAGCTCCAAAACTCTGAAGGTGGAAGCCTCCCGGTGAGCCTGAATCCAAACAAAAAGAAACAGAAATAAACTGGAACAGAACCCAGAGGCAAGCCCTCTCGCCAAGGCAGCACCCTGGGCGATAAGATTTGACGGCGAAAGCTCTAATCACGTCAACATCCTGAAAGTCAGGACCTGACAGCGAGAGGTATTTCCAGCCCAGTACCCTGCAACTGTATGTCATTCATTTACCCCTGTAGTAAGAGGTAATTTACAATAATTAATTCAATTGACATTCTACAAACGTAAGTAACAGTCAGTTGTAATGTCAAACGGTGTTGGTAGGGGATCGACTGTTTACAGTTGATATCAGTTACTAAGTTTAACAAGGAGAAATCGTTTATACCCATGGGTCGTTGTGGTACAAGCAGAATAAAACAGTCCACTATAGTAATCAACTTCACAGTGGTTATGCCTGCATCACACCCTCATGCCTTTGATTACTGTTCTACAGCTGCAGACGATGTTTGATACATGCTTTAGTCTTTACATACAGTCTACCCCTATGCAGTACAGTAGTATAGACAGCAGTAGGACTGTGGTAGCCTAGTAGTTAAGGTCCAGGGTTCAAATCCAACCTCTGCCAAGCTGCCACTGCTGGGTCCTTTAGCAAAACCATAACCCACAATTGCTTGGATCGTAAGACTGTATCAGTTGTAAGTCGTTCTGGATAAGGGCGTCTGCTAAATGACATAAAATGTAAAATGTAGTATCATGAATTCAAATCCCCACAATCCAAAAACCCACTGTTGGACACTTTACCCTCACGGCTGCTCTGATATGGGCTTGATATCTTTCTCAGTTGCTCTGGACAAAACCTGCCTTCCAGTTTAATATATCTATAGGTCTCACTAAGTTTAGCCATGTGTTCTCACAGCCAAAATGGTCTGAGAGTCGACTTTGCCTAATCACACTAATGTTATGTCACAAAACTGATCCAGAACTACTTTGACACGCTTTGTGCTTTACGGTTCGAGTGGCAGAGGGGGCCAATACATCAACGCCACTACACTAAAGCTCTGTTGTGGTGAGAGTGGACAGGCTTGATTTGTAGCCTGACCACACTTTGTTCTCTCTGTAGCTGGGGGAAGAAGGGGAGAGCCTGTACCCAGCATGGTGTGGCCTTAATTGCTCTGCTTGCTGGATTTGGGGACTGGGGGTGGGGCTCGGCAAACCGCGCTGTTTATTTTCAGAAAACACAAGGAGTACATTTGGGTTTATTGGGTCAAAGTTGAAATCTGATGAACGAGGACACTGGGCTAAGGCAGTGCTTAGAGTATTAAGGCGCCTATAAAATGCAAACACGATTTTAAACACAGTGTATTTTGTACGGATGATTGTCATTACATACAGGACTGTGCAAAAGTCTTAGGCCACCATTAGATCTGTTGTTTCAGCAATGGCACCATGTATAATGACCATATGCAACGTATTGTCGACGAGTGGAACCAAAAATTTCATCACTCCATTACACTCTTTTCCGCTGAATTTCATTCCAATCTTTGTGAGCTTTAGTATATGTGTAAAACATAACCACAGAAAACAAAATGCTGTTGTTGATTTGTGAAAGCCTGAGCTTCATTGGCGTTATATTTATGATCATAGTCACACACACATCTACTCCCCTCACAGTGATACATAAAATACACCAAGTATTCGGTATTCTGATTAAATATGTTACTGCAGCAGCAAAATCACATTGTTCATTGTACTTTAAAAAGAAAAAACTAATAAATAGTTCTGCAAAATAATATGTTTTATTAACGTCGCACCTTTCCCAAGCACAGGGAGTCTACAATATTCAGAGCAGACATATGACAAACAATCGCCATAACCAACAATAACCTGTCTGTTTATTTATTTCACGTCAAACCAGCATCAAGGCTATTCGTGACAGGACCAAGGTGATACCAATAAAAGTCAACAAACGCTCACACTGGGGTGACTTAGAGCAAACCAATTAAAATAAAGCATGTCTTTGGAGTATGGGAGGCAACCAGAGTACCAGGAGTAAACCCACAGTGACATTATATAACAGGGTGGGCCATTTATATGGATACACCTAAATAAAATGGGAATGGTTGGTGATATCAACTTCCTGTTTGTGGCACATTAGTATATGGGAGGGGGAAACCATGGGTTTTGACCATGGTGGCCATTTTGAAGTCGGTCATTTTGGATCCAACTTTATTATTTCCAATGGGAAGAGGGTCATGTAACACATCAAACTTATTGAGAATTTCACAAGGAAAACAATGGTGTGCTTGGTTGTAATGGAACTTTATTCTTTCATGAGTTATACTTATAAAATGTGTTCAAAGTGCTGCCCATTGTGTTGGATTGTCAATGCAACCCTCTTCTCCCACTCTTGACACACTGATAGCAACACCGCAGACGAAATGCTAGCACAGGCTTCCCGTATCCGTGGTTTCAGATGCTGCACATCTCATATCTTCACAGCATAGACAATTGCCTTCAGATGACCCCAAAGATAAAAGTCTAAGGGGGTCAGATCGGGAGAGCATTTCTTCTGCGGTGTTGCTATCATAAATAGTCTGTAAATGATTGTCTGTAGATTGTAGAGAGATACCATGTGCAGGCAACGAATTCCTTGTGTAAACATACTTGGCGAATAAAACTGATTCTGATTGGCTGACATGTTTGGCTACTTAAATGACTAGCTGAGAATACAATGATATATATCAAGGCTAAAATACTACAATCTGACTGGTTTCTACGCATAATTAATAGGAATTATTGCATTATCTATCTAGCTGTTCACACATAGTGTATAAGAATACCAGTGACACTATTATAAATGCACTGATTTGACCGACTGTTTAGTACTGACACACAGAAAAAACTGTCTTGATAACTTGGATCTACCTTAGACTCTTGATATTTACCCTTCACTTAGAGTCATAAAACAAATGTGACCAAACAAATATTGCTCTTACTTGTTATCAATAATGGTGACTCGGTCTGCTGGAATTCCCAAAACTTCACAGCTGTCGAGCAGTTCCTCTTTACGCTGAGCTCCTTGGCAGTAGTAATTTCCTGAAAATGACAGAAACAATTTAAATAAATGCATTTTTAAGTTTCAGTTTCACTAGAGACATGCATTTCTAAATGTGAATTCACAAAATGGCGCTCAGGTACAGCGGGAATTCACTGGCCCACCACTGTGGTGACCCAGGTCTGAGTCCCAATGGTGACTTCTGGCCGGATCAAGCATCACAAATACAGTGGTGCTTGAAAGTTTGTGAACCCTTTAGAATTCACTATTTATGCATAAATATGACCTAAAACATCAGATTTTCCCACAAGTCCTAAAGGTAGATAGAGAACCCAGTTAAACAAATGAGACAAAAGTATTATACTTGGCCAGTTATTTATTGAGGAAAATGATCCAATATTACATGTCTGTGAGTGGCAAAAGTTTGTGACCCTTTGGTTTCAGTATCTGGTGTGACTACACAAAGATGTGATCTCAAGAAATAATTCATGTCATGCCAGTTGGATATCAACAAATTTACCTCATCATCACAGGTAGAAACAGCCTGTGTTATGTCAAAATAATGATACTTATAATAATGAGAACTGAAGGCAATTATTCAGTCAATCTGAGATTGCTTAAGAAAAATAAAAAATAAAAAGAATTACCACAGGAAAGGGGGAATAAATGTGAAACCTATAACTCTACGGCTTGGATAGGGTTGCTGTGGATCCCTGGAGATCACAGGATGCATACTTGGGGGCTTGATGGCTGCCGGTCCATGGCCGGACCGGGTAGGGGTTTCCATCCAGACACACACTCACACTGAGACACTTCAGAGATGCCACTTGACCTACTGTATGTCTTTGAACAGATGTGGGAGGAAACCCAGAGGCCATGGGGAGAACATGCAAACCCCACACAACAGCAGCCAGCCCAGCACCCAAGCACCTTAAATATCTAGTTCACAGAATCACAGTTAAATGACAACTGTTACGTCTAAAAACATAAACAGTTTTAGTGGAAGTGGATACACTGCAGAGAGATAAAGTGCTGCTTACTGGAGATCTGGAAAAGTGTCCGATTATTTCCTACTAAATTCAAGATCACGAGAAAACGAATTCAATTAAAAGGCATGTAAACATGTAAACCCATGATGAGTTAGTGTCCTTATAACAGAAACTGTCATTAACCTAATGGTTCGGTACAGGATGGCTATAATACAACAAAAAGAGCAGGTTTCTACTTTCCACGTTTGTTTTCTAAGTCGTACCTGTTGATAAACAGAGTAAATGAACGGCTGCATGGAACTGAGTCAGTTTAATTAATGCAGGAGAGAAAAACATGCATTCATCATCTGGATGCGCAATGACCAGCAGCACACGCACACCGGACCCATCCTGTGTCGAGAGGAAGCTTGTATCTGCGCCGGTGCGTGAAGATGAAACGTGATGCAACGTGTCTCGCCATAACAGCTGTGATCGCGTATAAATCCGCTTTAAACAAGTCAAATATGAAAGACAAACAACTGCGACAAAAAGCAAAACAAACATCTCGACCGCCTCACTATATAACCCGGGTAGAACCATGCGTTCTTCCGAAGGTTCCGCGGCACGTCTATATGCTAACTGTACAAAACACAAAGCGAAAACACTTTTACAGTCATATTTTAGCGTTTTAGGCACAACATTAATACATATGAATAAACATGTTAAAATAATGTTTATTTGCTCTATTTAGCTTAACTCGAGCTCTTGTAGCACTCTACTATAACGGTTTTTTAAAAGCTTAACGTCCAGCCGTAATTATACCGCCAATTCATAAACAATTATTTACTTTCTATATAAATACATTGTTGCTTTTCAGTTCTATTCCTCTGTCTATAAAACTGCCTTAATCGCACATAATGCCATTGAACTGCTTTGCATTAGACATAAATGTAATTATGTAAATTAAAAAATATTAATAAACAATAAGTTACATTTTATATAGCTAGCTAGCTAAAGCAGTAATCACATTAGCTAATACTGTTGTTTTTCAGTGCTTTTCCTCTGCGTATAAAACTGTCTCAATCACAGATAATGGCCATCAACTGCTATGCATTAGACATAAATGTATAATATAAAATAAATTAAACAAACAAATTGATAAACAATGAGTAAAATGTAATTTAGCTAGCTAGCTAGCTAGCTAAAGCAGTAATCACATTAGCTAACATTTTGGTTTTTCAGTGCTTTTCCTCTGTGTATAAAACTGTCTCAATCACACATAATGCCCATCAACTGCTATGCATTAGACATAAATGTATAATATAAAATAAATTAAACAAAAAAATTGATAAACAATAACTTAAAATGTCATTTAGCTAGCTAGCTAGCTAAAGCAGTCATCACATTAGCTAACATTTTGGTTTTTCAGTGCTTTTCCTCTGTGTATAAAACTGTCTTAATAGCACACAATGCCCATCAACTGCTATGCATTACACATAAATGTATAATATAAAATAAATAAAAACAAACAAATTAATAAACAATAAGTTAAAATGTCATTTAGCTAGCTAGCTAAAGCAGTAATCACATTAGCTAACATTAACCTCACCAATATCGCTACGAATTATGCAATATTGGATAATGTGCAATTACAACTGTATTATAACTGTTATCTATTTATTTATTACCTCAAACGTATGCACCATTTGCACCATTTCTTTTGTGTTGTATTTTTGTATGTGTTGCACTGTGAAAGAAGTGGCTTTTCTCATTGTACATACGTATAGTGACAATAAAGGCATTGTATTCTATTCCATAAATTGTTGTACTGTATTGTAACCAAAGGACAGTAAATACACATAAAGACAGAGTATTTAATAGTATGATGGCAAATACAAGTGCGTTTAGCTTTAACAAATGAAAACAGTATGAAATATAAGAAGCCGTTAAGCAGGTAGCATGGCGGAGCAGCGTTTAGTGCCGTCGGCTCACACCTCCAGATCTCAGGTTTGATTCCTGGCCCAGACTCCACCTGGGTGGCCTTTGGATATTCTCCCTGTGTCTGCATGGTTTAGGTACTCTGGTTCCTCCAACTTTTAAAAGATAAGCATAAGGTCAATTGGTGTCCCTAAAGTGTCCCACTGTGAGTGTGTGTGCCTATGTGCTGAAATCTATTGGCTCCCTATCTAGAGTTATTTCGTCTTGTACCTTGTGCAGCTCCCTATAACCTGGAATTGGATTAAGAGGATGAAAATTCATTAATATATTAATGTTCAAAACGAAGGGCTTTGCTCAGGGGTCCAATAGGAGCTAAGATTTGAACTCACAATCATGGATATAAACATGATTGAGAATTCAACTCTTTGAATGTCATTGTGTAGTAGATTAAATGTAAGAAGGATTCTGAAGGTTAACGCAGTTCTGTTGTGAACATTTAGCATGTAAAAAAATGAAGGTTTTTAAGTTTGGTGCAGTTGTGCAATTCTGAAGAATTTGAAGATCTAATACTGTTAGATAGTGAAGGTTTAAAAATATTTGAAGGATTGTGAATGTTTTTGAATGGTTTTTTTCTTTGCAAGGTTTTTTTGATGGTTTAGTTCAGGTCTATTTTGAAGATTTAAAGGGTTTTGTAGGTTTGGGGACAAGTAGTGAAGGTTTTAATACTATGATGATTTGGTGCAGTTATGCAGGAAATCTTTACATTTTTCAGTGTAGTGTAGGTTTAAAGGTTTGGTGTATGTTACGCAGTGTAGGTTTAAAGGTTTGGTGCATGTTACGCAGTGTAGATTTAAAGATTTTGAAGGTTGGCACAGTTCTGTTGTGAAGGTTGAAAAGTTTCTTGAAGGGTTGTTGCAGTTGAGTTGTGACTGTTTTTTTAAAGGTTTTAAAAGGTTTGGGTGGGGAAGGCTTGTAGGAACGCCAGGCCGCCTGTGGGGAACCTTTAACGTCACACTACATTATCCTGGAAGGTAAGTAAACTGTTTTAATCCGTAGTTTGCGTTTGAATCGAAACAATAAGCAACGTAAGGATAAATACTTTGACAGACATATTTAGAGAAGGTATATGTACAGAAATGTTTTAGAAAAACCGAATTCTGGAGTAAATCTGCAGACACTGTATTGCCTGTGTGCTGCTAGGACAAATAGTAGCATAGCTGTGTGTATGTGTGCAGTGTCTGCAACAGTCGCGCAGTCCGTCAGTGGCGGAATTATTTCTTATCTGTCCGTGATACAAGTTTGCGTTTGTTATCTGTCGGGAGAAGTTACATCAAAATGAGGTGAGCTGTTGGTATTTTTGTGTTTTGCTGGGCTTGCGTGGTTTTTAAATGCGGGCTTGTAGCAGTTTGCTGACGGTATCGCTAGTTATCACTGGTTGAATTTAGCTTAGCTGCAACATGGCGGCCTGGTTAGGAAAGGTGAAATGTGAAAAGCTAACGACCGGCTCTGGGGTTATTTAAGTGAACTGCACAGTACCTTTCACTTTCTAAACGCCACTCGGTGCTAAAATTGTGTTACATTTTGCACGAGTATGTGTTTGAAAATTCACGTAACAATGGCTAGCTTTAGCGAGGATTTGGCTAATACGGCTAGTCAGATGTTAAGCGAGACAGCGGCTGTGTCCTAAACAACAAACAAGAGCACTAATAAGAATAGAAAAACCTATGAAGGTGTACCCTCTTTGGTATGATATGGTCACCGCAGTTTGGGGCGCAGCTCTAGACTCTAAAATATTGCAAGCGAGAACATAGACAATACGCTCTTCTTCCTAGTCGTTGTAGAATTAATTATTGTAGTAGTGCATCAACAACTTTTCCATCTTCCAAAACGTTAAATAGCGGACTCTCTTAATAACATCTCAGACCGCTTCTGGTTTTGTATATGAACATAAAAAGTTAAAAAGGTTCGCAGAAATCCAAAGCGAAGGACGTTGTGCATGCGCATACCGCAAACCACACACTTGGGTAGAAAACGCAACTAAAGACTGTGCGAAAGAAAAGAGAAGCGCGAAAATAAACACAATCACACCCAGGTAACGTTATAGACGTCGGCTTGGGATTTACTTTGGCACAACTACATGCTTAAGCGTAATTAACCTTGAAGAAACAAACTTCTGCAGTGCAGTAAAGTACGTTATTTATTCTAAGGGTTGTTTAGCGTTCAAGTGTTTAAAGGTTTGGTATGTTTAGGGTTTGAAGGGTTTGAAGATTTGGTATGCTTGGGGTTTAAAGGTTTGCTATGCTTAGGGTCCGAAGGGTTTAAAGGTTTGCTATGCTTAGGGTCCGAAGGGTTTAAAGGTTTGCTATGCTTAGGGTCCGAAGGGTTTAAAGGTTTGCTATGCTTAGGGTCCGAAGGGTTTAAAGGTTTGCTATGCTTAGGGTCCGAAGGGTTTAAAGGTTTGGCATATTTAGGGTCTGAAGGGTTTGAAGGTTTGGTATGTTTCGGGTTTGAAGGTTTGGTATGTTTCGGGTTTGATGGGTTTAAAGGTTTGGTATCCTTAGGGTCTGAAGGGTTTAAAGGTTTGGTATGCTTATGCTCTGAAGGGTTTAAAGGTTTGGAAAATTTATGGTCTGAAGGGTTTAAAGGTTTGGTATCCTTAGGGTTTGAAGGGTTTAAAGGTTTGCTATGCTTAGGGTTTAAAGGTTTGGTATGGTTATGCTCTGAATGGATTAAAGGTTTGATATGCTTAGGGTTTAAAGGTTTGGTATGCTTATACTCTGAATGGTTTGAAGGTTTGGTATCCTTAGTGTTTGAAGGGTTTAAAGGTTTGATATGCTTATGCTCTGAAGGGTTTAAAGGTTCGGCATGCTTAGGGTCTGAAGGGTTTGAA
>JAJAGP010000005.1:292556-375482 GCA_025084515.1 Ancistrus triradiatus | reverse complement strand
TTTTTTTTTTTTTTTTTTTTTTTTTTTTTTTTTTTTTTTTGCTTGTAATCAGAAGGGAATAAAGGTTCAGAACATTTATGGTCCAGAGGGTTTAATGGTTTGGTTTAATGGTTTTAAAAGTTACACTTATGGTCTGAAAGTTTGTTAGAGTTATACTGTGAAGGGTTTAAAGGTTTGGTACGCTTATATTCTGAAGGGCTTAAAGGTTTGCCGTGTTTATGGTCTGAAAGGATTAAATGTTTGGTGTGTTTATGGTGTGAAGAGTTTAAAGGTTTGGTGCACTTATTGTCTGAAGGGTTTAAAGGTTTGGTACGCTTATGGTCTGAAGGGTTTAAAGGTTCTGAACACTTTTTATCTGGAGGATTTGATGGTTTGGTACACTTGTGCTCGGGTTTTAAAGGTTTGCTATGGATGTGGTATAAAGGTTTGTTATACTTATGGTCTGAAGGGTTTAAAGGTTGGGTATGGTTGTGGTCTGAAGGGTTTAAAGGTTTTGTATGGTTGTGGTCTAAAGGTTGGGTATGGTTGTGGTCTGAAGGGTTTAAAGTTTGGGTATGGTTGTGGTCTGAAGGGTTTAAAGGTTGGGTATGGTTGTGGTCTAAAGGTTTGGTATGCTTATGGTCTGAAGGGTTTAAAGGTTCTGTACACTTTATCTGGAGGATTTAATGGTTTGGTACACTTGTGCTCGGGTTTTAAAGGTTTGCTATGGATGTAGTATAAAGGTTTGGCATACTTATGGTCTGAAGGGTTTAAAGGATGGGTATGGTTGTGGTCTGAAGGGTTTAAAGGTTTGGTTTTGTTATGGTCTAAAGGGTTTAAATGTTTGCTATGGATGTGGTATAAAGGTTTGGTACACTTATGGTCTGAAGGGTTTAAAGGTTTGGAACACTTATGGTACAGTTATGAAGGTCTGAGTGTTTTTGACCATGACCAAATGACCATGTCCAGAGCTTGATTCTGAGGTCTGTTTACGATAGTTGTTTTGTATCCATGTTTGTAATCATTGTCAGGCTGGATGATCAAACCATGACCTAATTAATTCCTTGACCAAAAAATACAAAGAGATATATATATATATATATATATATATATATATATATATATATATATATATATATATATATATATAAAATTAATCTACAATGTCATAGTCAATGATGAAATCTATCACATCACCGATCCATCGTACTCCCCATTAGGCTGGGTTATTTTCAGTATAAACATGCTGCATTTCACCAAACCCAGCATTAGTGTTCATTGCTAGTAGGCTTATTCCGATCCCATCTGATTATAAAACCTGGTTTCAGTCAGAGTTCCAGTTTCTTCTAGATGTTTACGGTTGTGGTTAGATGAAAGAAAAGACTTCCTTCTGGCACACCTTCCAAATATCTTTTGCACATCTCGCATGCAGGCTCGTTATTGTATGATTTATCAAGGTCAATCTTGAATTTGTGTATTTTCTATTTAATTTAATTCATCTCTCGTTCATACCTGTGTGAGACTTGAAGTAATAGATTGCCATTTTACTTCCTGAACTTTCAGATGAACATATTTTTCTTTTGAGAAAGAAACATTTAGCTAAGACAGATTTTGTAACCTTATTTAGCCATATGTACACGGTGTGCCAGTAGTCCTGGAGCCGATAGGATGTATAATTTTATCTCCCATACTGATTTGATACTGACTTCCTCAGGAAACTGAGCTGAATTTCCATGCTTCTGTTGCCAGTTGTCAAGATGTTGCTTGTGTTAGTAGGGCCATATGATTTCTGCGATGCAGAGAACATGAAAGGAATAATACATTTAAGACAAAATGATGGATTTCAAATGTAATGTATTTGGCGTGTGTGATTATTTCAGCTTGGAAACGCCAGGAAGCAGGCTTTTTTAGGCAGCTCTTAATGATTATTGTAAGGAGCCTATAGAAAACCATCATAGGCATTTGTCTTACAACCTGAAACCAAACCCCATTAAAAACCCCTTTGTCGACTTTATTTACACATTTTGCCTTCTTGTTTTTAAGTAATGAGAAAAAAAAACTATTGCCAATGCAATTAAAAGTTTAAAATTAGATTAACAGGTTTGGAGAAGTGATCAGCTCTGTGTAATACTTTTGTCGAGACAGCTTTTCCTTTAAATACAGCCATCAGCTTATTGGATACGTCTCCACTTTGGACCTAGATTGCAGTTTGCTCCTAGTTCTTCCTTACAGAATTGCTCAATCAAATGTCATCGAGAGACAGATCTTATATTGGATTTAGGACAGTCAAGTACATTCTCCTTCCTATCCTTGAGCTACTGCTTTGTGTTTTTGGCTTGTGTTTATTGTTGTTGTCATGCTGGAAGGCGAGTCCCCTGCCTATTGTCAGCTGCCTAGAAGTTAGGTGCACTTATGGGCTGTTCTAGGGAATGGTATGAGGACCTTATGGACCTCAATTTGAGATAATCTAAAATTGTAAAGTTGCTTTGAGACAATGCTCCATTGTAAAAAGCGCTATATAAATAAATCTGACTTGACTTGACTTACCAGCATCCCCTTCAAAATCTGATCATCTGTCCTGTCCTCACCTAAGAAAAACACTCCCACAGCATAATGTTGCCACCACCGTGCTTCACATTCAGTATGGTATGTTTTCTGCTGGTGTGCTTTTGGATTTTGCATTATGGGTGGTTCTTGGATCATGATTTTCAGTCTTGGTGTCGTCTGACCAGAAGACATTTGCCACATGGTATCAGCTAATGCTGGATGATTTTGGGCACAAAAGCTATCATGAGGAGAACTAATATGAGAGGGAACATTTATACCCTTCTCTGTCTGTGGTTTATCAAATCTGACTTGTGACTAGACAGAAATCATTCGATAAAAAGAAACAAGATTCTGTTTTAGCTGCAGCTCATCTTAGGGTGATATTTGGGCCATACCTTGTGTTATTGTTTATATAAAAGGATGCATGGTGTACAGTGCATATACACGATCTGCCAAAACAATGTTTTTGATGAACAGCCAATCAAATGACATTGATTACCTCGTTACAACAGTGTATGTTAAGTTCTGGGTTATATTAGACATTTGCCCTGATCAAGACTGATGCAATCTTAGAATTCAAGCAGTTGAACGTTAAAAGACTTGCTCGAGGACCCAATTGTGGCGGACGTGGGATTTGAACCCTAGACCACCTACTCCACAGTCCAGTATCATAACCTCCAAGCCATCACAGTCCCCATGTAGAGTTATCAGACACACTGATCCAGAGTAACTCAACTGATGCAGTCTTACATTCCAAGCAATTGTTGGTTAAGATCCTATAGCAGTATCTTTGCAGGGATGGGATTTGAACCCAGGAGTCCATACATTAACCGCTGCTCCACCACAGTCCATACAGATGATGTGTGAATGGTCTGTTCTCGTAGTTGACGTCTTGAATGTGGGGGAAACGTTCAGGAGTATGGCCAGATGACTGGGTTGGTGCAGCTCTTAAACAAGGCATGTAGTTTCTCCTGGTTTGCAGTGGTGTGTACCTACCAACAGTGGACGAAGGAGGGAGGAGCCATGTCCCGGCAACAGGATTTTGGCATCCAAGGCTATGTTGACCCGTATCCACTATGAAAAGTGCTTACAGCATGCACGCGATTGTCAGAACTGGATCTTCAAGCAGTAGTAGAAGGCCATCTGGTCCAGTAAGTCCTGCTTTGTTTTCCAGCACGTGGACGGTTGGGTATGTGTGCGCTGTTTACCTGGGGCAGTGATGGTACCAGGATGCATTGTAGGAAGAGCGTGAGCTTGTGGAGGGAGTGTGATGCTCTGGGATATGTTCTTCCGGAAGACTCTAGGTCCAGACTTTCATGTAGATGTTAATTTGAAGCATAACAAATACCTTAACATCGTTACGCACCAGGCGCTGATCGGTGTATATTTGTGAAGCCACGTTGATTATGTAAGCTGGGAATAATGTAAAAGCAGTTAGGACGAGGTACTCGATGCACTGAAGTCAAAATCAGAATCCATAAGGCGTTCTAATGATAGCTCACATGAACAGTGATAGCACCTTTCTTCGTGCAACGATTCCACACAGCCAATATTTTTGCTGTTAATCCGCCATTGCTCAAACTGAACTGTGAACATTGTTTTGAATATCAGGCTAGTTTTTTATGACCTTAAACTATTTTTAGTTTTAGGATTTGACACTTGATATCAGGTCTATTTAACACCTATATAAGCCTGTCGCCTCCATAGCCAACGTTCCAGGTTAAATCCAATGCTCTTTCATGCTTTCACATGACCAGCCCTGCACCTCTCACCTGTCCTGCATTTCCTTTATCACATCTTCTGTTATTTATATGCCTTGTCTGAAGCGGTCAAGCTCCGAGTTCAAGCTTATGTTCTGGAAGCTATGACTATTGGCTATCTGCATTCGTCTCCGCTCATTTTTCTGAAAATACAATTCCAAGACTTTAAAGCTGTAACTTCACTACTAATGTTAAAACTTTGCACCTACTTCACACTGGGCCGCCAGTGTTTTTCTTTCAGTTTCCTAAAACCCCTCAAACTCAAAACAACACTTCAAAGCAACAAAACCACTGCATTTAATGTAATCAAAGTAAGATATGTATCTACATATGTAGGGCGAAACAGGAACACAGACCTCTCCTAATTAGTCTGTTGTTGTGAAGCAGCTTTTAGCAAGTAAGTGTATGGTGTAATTAAGCCTGGAGCATTTAAGACCGGTTTACTGGGGGGAAAAAAAGCGTCAAATGGCCATCCTGATTGCATTTGTAGCTTGAGTGGTTTAGCCGCCTGATTATCCCAGTCATCAAAAAGACATTAAGGCTATATTTTTCAGCGTCTTTGAAACGAGAGGCGATCAGTCATTTAGTGTGACCTCTCAAACGACTAATTGCAAGCTCAGCGATGATTAACCGCCATTAAGAGAGCGAGGGGAAAACTGTCGGCGAATGAAGATAAAAAGCAAGAACTAAACGTTCCAGGAGTGCATTACCAGGGTGCTTGTTGCACTTCAGCATAAAACATTTGGGTGTAATATCAATAAGTCGCTCTCTCGCGTCAAAGTGCATACGCAACAGAGGAGAGGCGCCGCTGGTATCAACTGGATCACACAAAGCACATTTGGAGGGAGTCAGGTATGTCCTTAATGGCTGAGGTTTTAAGAATTATAGTAGGAAATAAAAATCTGTCTTGTATACATTTAATTATTGTCTGAATGACAAAGTAGGCGAACCATTGTGGCATCTGCAGGCAAATAAGATGATCGCAGTCTTGAAAGACTTAAAAAAATATGGCATGCTTTCTTTTTGGTGTTTGGTAAGGGTTTCAGGTTTTATAACCGATACAAAGATGAGAATTTACTGTTTGGGCATCGTCTGTGTTGGTCAGCATCCTGTTTCACAGAATAATGTGGATGTTATTCTGCATCTGCAAAAAAACAGGTAATTGGATGCAAAGTACTGATTGTGTTGTAGCAGCTGTGTGATTGAGCCTACTGGTGTTAATGATCAATGTCAGTGCACTTCTCTGGAGTTGTAGTAAGCCATAGTGAGCCATTCATCTTTCGATCATCTGCATTTGGTGCCTTATTGAAAGTAGCAGTGTCTTCAGTAGTTATCTTACAGATGCATGTGAACCATGTTTACAGTAGGCTACTGGAATCAAACTACACATGAGATAAAAATAAAATCTGATCTATATTTACTGTGCTTGCAATCCGATATATAGCTTACAGTATGCCTGTTAATGCAATATGTAAACACAGTTCCTGTTTTTGTATGTGGTGACAGGAATGGTTTTTAAGTTAATGTATTGTTGAAACTTGAACTTTAGTATACTACAGTTCATTATACACTACTCAAAAAATTTAAGGGAACACTCAAAACACATCCTAGATCTGAATGAATGAAATATTCTCATTGAATACTTTGTTCTGTACAAAGTTGAATGTGCTGACAACAAAATCACACAAATCATCAATGGAAATCAAATTTATTAACCAATGGAGGCCTGGGTTTGGAGTCACACACACAATTAAAGTGGAAAAACACACTACAGGCTGATCCAACTTTGATGTATTGTCCTTCAAGCGAGTCAAAATGAGGCTCAGTATTGTGTGGGTGGCCTCCACATGCCTGTATGACCTCCCTACAACGCCTGGGCATGCTCCTGATGAGGTGGCGGATGGTCTCATGAGGGATCTCCTCCCAGACCTGGACTAAAGCATCCGCCAACTCCTGGACAGTCTGTGGTGCAACGTGACGTTGGTGGATGGAGCGAGACATGTCCCAGATGTGCTCAATCAGATTCAGGTCTGGGGAACGGGCGGGCCAGTCCATAGCTTCAATGCATTCACCTTGCTGGAACTGCTGACACACTCCAGCCACATGAGGTCTAGCATTGTCCTGCATTAGGAGGAACCCAGGGCCAACCACACCAGCATATGGTCTCACAAGGGGTCTGAGGATCTCATCTCCGTATCTAATGGCAGTCAGGCTACCTCTGGCGAGCACATGGAGAGCTGTGCGGCCCTCCAAAGCAATGCCACCCCACACCATTACTGATCCACTGCCAAACCGGTCATGCTAAAGGATGTTGCAGGCAGCAGATCACTCTCCATGGCATCTACAGACTCTGTCACGTCTGTCACGTGCTCAGTGTGAACCTGCTTTCATCTGTGAAGAGCACAGGGCGCCAGTTGTGAATTTGCCAATCCTGGTGTTCTCTGGCAAATGCCAAGCGTCCTGCACGGTGTTGGGCTGTGAGCACATCCCCCAGCTGTGGACGTCGGGCCCTCATACCATCCTCATGGAGTCGGTTTCTGACCGTTTGTGCAGACACATGCACATTTGTGGCCTGCTGGAGGTCATTTTGCAGGGCTCTGGCAGTGCTCCTCCTGTTCCTCCTTGCACAAAGGCGGAGGTAGCGGTCCTGCTGCTGGGTTGTTGCCCTCCTACGGCCTCCTCCACGTCTCCTGGTGTACTGGCCTGTCTCCTGGTAGTGCCTCCAGCCACTGGACACTACGCTGACAGACACAGCAAACCTTCTTGCCACAGCTTGCATTGATGTGCCATCATGGATGAGCTGCACTACCTGAGCCACTTGTGTGGTTTGTAAAGAGTCCGTCTCATGCTACCACGAGTGTGAAAGCACCACCAACATTCAAAAGTGGACCAAAACATCAGCCAGAAAGCATAGGTACTGAGAAGGTGGTTCTGTGGTCCCCACCTGCAGAACCACTCCTTTATGGAGTGTGTCTTGCTAATTGCCAATAATTTCCACCAGTTGTCTATTCCATTTGCACAACAGCATGTGAAATTGATCGGCAATCAGTGTTGCTTCCTAAGTGAACAGTTTGATTTCACAGAAGTTTGATTTATTTGGAGTTATATTGTGTTGTTTAAGTGTTCTCTATTTTTTGAGCAGTGTAGAATTATTTGTGTGTAGCAATGTACCAGGGATGCACCGAACCAAAACCGAACCAAATTAGACATTTGTTAGAAGGCCAAATATCAAACACGATTTCTCACAGGTTTTTATTAACTTGGCCAATGAAAAACCAATGAAAAACAATGCTGAACTTTAATGTTCCAGCAGAACACATACTAACACATTCCAACAAAGCACACTGTGACTTAAATTACCAAAAAAAAGAAAACTTGAACCACCCCCCCATAATTTTGGTTGCCAAATATTCTGAGTGTCCCTATAGTATACACTATTTGATAGCTGTTTTGTGGACCACCTATGTAAAATAACACTTTTAATTTCACATTGCTCTCACGTGCATAGTAGCTCCAAGTTCTGAATGCCACCACATCCCAAAGGTGTTCTATTGAGTTCTGAAGGCCACTGAAAAACTGAACTTATTGTCTCGTTTGTGAAACCAGTTTCAGGTGACGTCTTCCAATGTGATATGGGACGTCATGATGCAAGTAGGTTTAAACGTCTGAAAAGCATTGTCTTTGCTGTTTGACTCAGATGGTGCTGCTTCTATTGATTCAGCTGTCAACAGCAACTTTTATTCTGAACTTTGAGGGGTACAGTGGTAACTCAAGGCGTATAATTCTTGTACTTGTGTCCATGGACTGGCAGAGAAGGAAACATGGCGAAAAATGCCACAGGGCAGCCTGCCACGTTGCCTCAGTTTTTCCAAAATTTATGTCGGCTGTTAATAGCAATTATGCCAGCCTAGAAACAGCCTTGTTGAGTTCATTATAGTAAAGCACTGTGCCAGTAATCGATAGTAGACTGGAATACTTCAACTGCAAAATACAGATCTTTATTGTGTGCCATTTATGTAAGCTGTAGTTCATTTGGAAACCAACTGGCCTAGTGGTTAAGGTACTGGACTATGGATCAGAGGGTTTAGGGTTCAAATCCCACATCTGCCAAGCTGCCACTGTTGGGCCCTTAACACAGTTGTTGGATTAAAGAAGTGTATCAGTTGTAAGTTGATCTGGGTAAGGGTGTCTGCTAAATGACATAAATGTAGTGTAAGTAAAAAATGTCGTGCAAGTATGCTTGACCATAAATGAACTGGACAATGGCATGGCTCATTTATACTTAAAACAGTAATTAAAGCTACAGATACACGAGTTGGATTTTTTACTTTTGTACAGCAAATTGAATGTAAACACATGGCTGTTAGTGTGGCATCGGTAGAACTATGGCTAGGTGACATGTTAAATCCAACTATACTTGCATGCATGCATACACACACTTGTGATCTATGGTTAACCCTGTTTTCGGTATACATATACTGCAAACAGCAGTCTCTGAAGAGCTTACATGCTGAAGACATGGCTGTGTCTTAAATAAATCCCTACTCCCTCATTAGTAATGTGCTATATACAGAGAGAGACTATTTAGTTGACCAAGTAGCACTCAAAACAAAATCCAACACCTCCTCATCATGAACATGCATCAGCAGCGGTCTCATAAACAAACTGATGAGGGGCTGAGCTCTGTTTGAAGCTCTGTACACACATGAACTGAATTCAGGTTAGTAAAAGCAATGTTGTTTGTGTGTTTGTGCTACTGTTGTCGCTGCGCAAGTGTGAACATGACCGGCACAGAATTGGTTATATCAAAATGATTGGCCGGTTATGTCCGGTAACCATGTGAATGTGCGTATGGCAAGGGTTAATGTGAACACTGTGCTTAGCTATAGACAGAACAGTGAAGTCTGGAGATATACAGATGTTTCTGGCAGCTGGAATGTTTCAAAAGGGGGAAATGAATGACATTTTTGACTGAATAAAAGCTTGATGTCAGGCTGGACCAGAAAGCAGAAATGAACGCAGATGGTGCACAAACAAACTCTCAAATCTTGTGGCTTCATCCCTGACCACTTCAGACAAGGGGTTTAAATAGCAGAGGATGTGATTAAGGAAAGGCAGGACGGACAGAGTAATCAAGATGTCAGCCGTGAGGGGCAAATTAGACCATAATTAAACTCGCTTTTCTGTTACTTTTGCTCTTCCAAAATCTGGAACATGTGTACTAGAAGTCTTTGGTGCTCAGAGAACACTAAACAAACGAGCTTGAGGAAACGTTGCCTCACTTTGTAGCACAAATGTGCTGAGTTGGAAAAGGATGCAATATCGAGTTCTGACTTCCTGTTTCAAATGCACCATAAAAGCCATGGTGTGTACATGTGTATTCAGAGACTGAATACACATGTAAATGGTTCCATAAACACTGTGGTCCTGCTTCTGAGTGCAGATGCTTATTTTACATGGGTAGTAATCAGTGTACAACCACGGATTTGGGATTGTGTAGTGACAGGATTGTTGGCACGAATTACAGTCCTTGAAAGGAAAACAACAAAGTCGGCATCATATAGATATAATTAGAAGTTATGTACTAATTACACAATTCTAGGGTTTATATCTCAAATCCATGATCTGTTGTGATATTTTCAGAATTCGAGTGTCTCAACGATTTGCCTCAACAGAGAGAACGCTGAACACATTTCATTACTTGTGCTGAAAGTACTGTTCTGGCATCCCAATAATGTTGCACCAACCAGATGCCACTGTATCTGCTAGCCCATCCCGCTTACCCTTAGAGACACACAATCAGACTAATCATAACCCAAAGTGTACAGGTCCTTGCTATTAATGTACTTGGCTACATGGTAATACACAGGAGTTGGTGACAGAAAATGAATCCTCAGTTATTTGGGGGTTGTTTTGAATTTTGCACAGTGGACACAATGCAAACGGTTGTTTTCAAAATATGTGAAGACAGAATGGCACGTCTAGTGGAAACACAACAAACCTGCTCAGTGTCCTAAAAAGAATACGCGTGGGGACCGCATGTGGGTGCAACTTCCAGAAACAGCACTGAACCAAACAACAACAATATGCAAGGCGTTTGAAATGCATCACTGCTGTGGTGTTTTGCTTGGTCAAGGATATGATGCCCAACAAAACGATCAAGTGACTTGTATAAATAGTTTGTTTATAACACAGCAATGCCTGTGATGTACGCAAAATGCAGAGAGTAGGGGTGTGCAATATTGACACAATATTGATTTTGTTTTGTGCATGTGTTTTGTAGGGCTGCAACAACAAATCGATAATAATCGATTATTAAAAGCATTGACAACGAATTTCATTATCAATTCGTTATGTTGCATGATTTATGTGTCCCCCGCCTTATCATACCCGCTTACGTTACTTGCGGCACTTGCGGTCAGCGCTGGAAAAAAAAACACGAGCGATTGAATGGAGCGAGGCGGAGCCGGCGCGGACGCGGAAACTTCAAAATAAGTTAGCGTTAAGGCTATGTCCACACGTACACGGGTATTTTCTAAAACGGGGGTTTTCAAATTTGTTTCTAAAAAACATCCCGTCCACACAAGCACTGTTTAAACAGAAAACTCCGTCCACATGAAAACGCAGAAACGCACACAGTCGCTGCCAAGAGCAGAGCCAAACCAGCAGTCCTATATGCCGGCGAAGCAGCTCACTCAGCGACAGCAGCGACGTCCTATGCATACCAACATTTTCTTGCCATTCTTCTTCAACAACCACTTCGTTTTGAAAGCTGTTCCACCAACGAGAGGTCCGACCGGGTGTCGTCCCAAACCGGCGACGCTGGGGGCGGGAACTGCTTCATGGGTGTGATGGATATAGTAGTGACCTCCATAGCACATTCTGACGCCTCTGTTCTTCAGTGTAATGAAAAAGTAATATTTGTACATTTATTTGTAGATTTGTAACAAGTTCGGTCAGCAGTGTTACAGCTGGCACTATTTTGGCTACGTCCGCTATTGCACAAAATCGCCTCATGTAAACAAAGCAGATAACGGCGCACAAAGTGACGTTACAAGCAAGAAACTCCGTTTCTCCGTTTTCCCCAGTCCAACGACAACGCTGAAAACGGAGTTTCTGAAAATCTTCACCCTGGAAGGAGTTTTGCAAAAAAAAAGTCCGTTTTCGTGTGGACGAACTGTCAAAACGCATAGAAAAAGATACGTTTTTAGAAATACCCGTGTTCTTGTGGACAGGGCCATAGTCTCTAAAAAGAGAGCCAGCTTTAGCCAGGAGCATGTTGACATGATAACATTTTTGGATTGCAATGCAAAGTTCCTAAAGAAAGGGAGTGAATGAGTTTGTATGTAGTGTTTGTGTCAGAGATGCACTTATTTTTCTTTATTATTTAATTTGTTATTTTAATTTATTAAAGAATTTAATTCATTATTATTCATTATTAGTAAGCACTTATTTGCTCTGTTATTTAATGTTATATTTCTGAATAAAGACATGGAAAGTAAAAAAAAAATAATCGACCGAATAATCGATTATTAAAATAATAATTATTTGCAGCCCTAGTGTTCTGGTATTTTTCTGATATTGATAATTAGGCGATACTTGTGAATATCTTGGGTCTAAAGTATTCAAAACTTGTTTGAACCCATCTATCTCAACCACCTCAATTGGCCCTGTGTCTTTTGTGATGGAATTGGTGACAACATTTGTTTTGTCTTGCCATCAGTTGCTTTTTGTGAGGGACGGTTTTGCAGAATTATTGCAGTAAGGTTTGTTCAGTGTGTTTTTATGCTGGTACCTTGGCTGGTTTAAACCTGTTGTGGACAGCTGACTCTCGAAGTTTGTCATAATCTTCATATTCTGCACGGTGGTTAGTTCGCAGAGGGTGAAGTTGTTGGGCTGTCTTTAACTTCAGCCGATTTCCGACATCGCTTTCACTGCTGTCTTTTGAGCAACATCCGCCTTTTCAAAACCATGAGTGAAAATGAGCCACATTTAGCAATTAAATCTAACTATATAGACTGTGACGCTGGTGGTGTCTGTATTTTGTCTCTTGGAACAGTTTGTTTACTCGGTTTTAACTTCGTTCATTAGTGTGATGTATTAAGACAACTCAGATTGTACACTGTAACTTGTATTTCAGCTGTTTTTGTATTTTCACTGAAGTGGAATATCACAATATGCATTGTATCGTGAAGTCCTTTCCAATACCCACCCCTACAGTGACTGTGGATTACAAAAAAGTCTTTTCCATAACTGGTGTCGAAAAATCAATTCCCAAACCAACAAACTAAGCTGAGCATGTTAATACAGACTATCTGTGCACCAAGGAGGCAGGTTTTCATTTCTTTTCACTTTCTTTCTGTTCTCAGTTTTAAAAGTCCTTATCATATACTATTTTCCTTGTAAGTATCGAAAATAAATGCCAGATCTGTAAAATGTTGGTACTTTAGTAGCACTTTTGACATGCCTTAAGAGAGCTACTAATGTAGTCCTATAAAAAAGAGCCAATTCAATTATGGAGTGCTGCGATGGACTGACGTCCCATCCAGGGTACATTTAGGTCAACGCCTGCACCCTTTATTCTTTGGGGACAGGCAGAGGAGGCAACCCCCCCCAGTAGAAAGTGCAAGTTAAAGTTTAAAGTGCATCAAGTAAAAATGCAGACTCGCCGTTTGTACACTGATGCTTATACACTCCTCTGGTACAGTTGGCATGGTAGTAAAGAAAACGGACATTAGATTCACGTTAACACCATTAGAATAAAAAAAACACAGACATGCTCTTCAGCACAGATCATTTCTGAATTGGTTATGAATGACTGCCAATGTCCAGACTGCTTGAGAAGTGGTTGTAATGATGCTTAACGCTATACTAAATTGACTCTAATATCTATATAGCATAAAATGCATTCTCAATCCTCATAGCCTTTTAACTTTGCCGGTATCTCTTTTTTCCTCTCTTCCTCCTCCATCTTCAGGTACGCTGGCATTGCTGCCATGCTGGTGTCAAACCCGTGAATGAGCCTCCGTGCCTACAGGCTCCAGACCTCAGTCTGAGCCTTCATCATCTTCATCACCATCCATACCAGCATCATGTCGAGCTCAGGCTTCCCCCCAAGCCAGGGGAGCTTCAGCAGTGAGCAGAGCCGCTATCCACCCCATTCAGTACAGTACACCTTTAGCCCTGCACGCCATCCACAGGTAAGAGCAGCACTAATATGTCCTTTAAAACAGCATCAGAACGTTTGCCTTCTTCCATCTGATTAAAGACTGTAAGAAGAGTTCAGCAGTGGAAATCATGTAAATGGCTTTGTCTAGTAATGCTTTAAAGGGCTTAAAACTCAACTTTTCACTTGAGCAATGGTACTTTAAATAGCAGCGAAGAGACTATGGGTGTGTACCTCGTGATCTTTATGTGCAGTTTCTTGGTCATGAGTCTTTGATGACTAACAAAAATGGTAGTATTAAGAGCTTTGAACCATTCATTTCAATTTTTTGATTGTGTTATAAAAATAATGCTTTGTATGAATATATTAGTTATATCCATGTAGCTATGCTTTCATTTCATAGACCTTGGTTTTTATACAGGGTCCCTGCAGATCCTTAAAACCTATTCAATTTAAGATCATACAATATCTAAAAATATTTTTTAAATATAAAGATTATGGGCTCTTGCTTTAAGGCCTGTTGAGAAATTGTTACGCTAGGCAACAGTAATTGTATTATTGTCTCACAAACGAAAATAGATTGGCCATAAAGTGCTTTGTGCACTTAGTTTGCTTTCATTTTGAATGTGTTTTGTAAATGACATCAATTTATTTTAGGCTAAGTGTTTAGTATTCATAAAAATATGTACAGCTCCTTTGAAAATGTGCAACTGTATCCATATTATTCTCTACTTGGACTGCTTTCTCATCTCCATACTCAATCGTCACTCACTGTCATGTTTTTTTGGATTCTGTGGCTCGGATAATACCTGACAGTGACATACTGGCCTCCTAGCACATGGTAAATTAGGGTATTTATCAGCAGGTTTGGATTTTGATCTTATGCCACCTATATTGGTCAGGCAGAGTAGCAGTCTGAAGTGCGATCTTTGGGTCTCCAAACTGTAGGAATGGCAAAAGGCATATGGTGTGAACCCATCTGAGAAGATTGACAGATGTGGGGCTTAAATTTCTATCCTGGTCATCCACGTTACACCCAAAGTAATTGAGATTTTAATGAGGGTGTGAAAAAACGTTTTTGGGATTTTAATGTCGTCTCACCACAAATGCCGTAAGAATTTGGACTGTACATTTGGGATACCAGCACAGCACCTAAACACCCACAAGTGCAGTCCTCCAGAGATGTTTATACACTGAGTTTAGCCTGCAGCTCACAGGGAACTGCTCCTCAAGAGTGGCCACTGTTTGCCAACTTGTTCAGTCATGTTCCTGTGGGCTTGTGCTTTCAAGAAGAAGCTGTTGCACTTCAGAAACACTGAAAATAGCTTTTAGTTCCACACGCTGTAGAGCGCTGCTACGTATACTATATATAATGATATGCAAGTATAGTGGTACAAGAACATATGAGTGGTGATTCTTCATATTTAGCTTTATATTACCGGGTTGGACCCTCTCTTGCCATCAGAACTGCCATAGATTCAACTAGGTGCTGGAAACATTCCTGAGATTTTGGTCCATATTGAATCACCCTGTGCAGGTTTGAGATCTGGTGGAGGCCGCTCGAGTACAGTGAAGTCATTGTCATGTCCAAGAAACCAGGTTGAGATGATTTGAGCTTGTGACATGTTACATTATCCTGCTGGAAGTAGCCATCAGAAGACAGTACACTGTGGTCGTAAAGGAATGGACATACTTGGGTAGGCTGTGGTGCTTAAACGAGGCTCAGTTGGTATTGAGGGATAGAAAGTGTGCCAAGAAAATATCGCCCACACCAAATTCTGACCCTACCATCAGAATGTTGCAGCAGAAATCGAGACTCGTCAGGCCAGGCAATGTTTTCCAATCTTATGTTGTCCACTTTTGTAGCCTCTGTTGCCTGTTCTTAGCTGACAGGAGTGGCTTTCTGGTGCTGTAGTCTGTCTGCTTCAGCGTTTGATATGTTGGATGTTCAGAGATGCTCTTCTGCATACTGTTGTAATGGTAACGTGGTTATTGGAGTTATGGTTGCCTTTCTATCAGCTCAAGCCAGTCTGGCCATTCTCCTCCAAGGCATCAAAAATCAAAATCAGTAACAGAGTTGTAATTCATGGAAGCCCTCCATAGAGCATTTATGGCAAGATTCAGAAGTGGATTACCAGCGCTTTGTGCTGTGCAGTTATTGTTGATGTTGCCATTTGCTACTGAGAAGTGTCGCTTTTTCACCATGACCAACCCAACCTACTGCTGTCCAAATTGAGGTTCAGTTTCTAACCTCGCCATCAGCCCTTGAGATGGAAAACACAGGATTTGATGTATCCTGCTGCTGGTTCTTACCTCTGAGACACAGGAGCTGCAGGTTGAATCGTACAGTAGATGTGAATCATACATAGACTAGAAGACTAGAATACTGGAAGTAGATTGACTTGCACTGAACATCTGACTGTTAGTATGACAAGTCAGTTCATCAATGCTCTGTCCTACTCTCCTGAAGCAAAGTTAATAAAGAATTGGTTTGCCAACTTTGATGGAGAACTCGACTTACACTGAGCCCCGACATCAAAAACATCATACACCTTTGAAATTAGAAGCTGGAAAATCAACTGAGAGCCAGGGCTTATTGTCCAAAATAATTACCTGACCTCGGTCATGTTCCAAAACATATAGAAAAGTGAGGAGAGAAGAGTGAAGACTGTTGATGGACCACACTTCATACTAATACTGTTGTTTTTGGATGTCATTTTTTGAACTATACATGCATTAATAGAGAAAGGAAGTGGTGCTGCATGCCATATCAAGTATTCAGTATTTGTTTTTTAAATAAAAGCTGTTTAAAGACTGTGCAGCAACCCTGTTATAAGGTTTATTGCCCTTCAACCAAGCTTTGTATAAATAAATAAATAAATAAATAAATAGATCTGGTGTCTTCCGCGAACACTGTCACCCACTAAGCCAGGGCACAGGAGACGTGACTGGTATATTAGCTGGCTTACCAACTTGGACCCTTTCCTCGAATGTTGTTGGCAGTTTATTTGCTTCGTTTGATTACAGTTCTGAGAATGGGATATTCGTAGGAACACCATGGATAAATGCCCTGTGAGCTTTGTGTTCATGTGCTGTGCTTGGAAAGTCCATACAAAAGTCAACCGTATCATGGGGAAATAAAGTTGTGCACACAGAGCTGAAAAACAGCTGTTCATTTCCTCTTAGGTTTACATAACACTAATGTATTCTTAATTAATTTTTCGTTGTTGTCATACAAGTGCAGTATTTTGAAAACAAGGCTTGTGGTCGTGCAGCAGAACACGTACAGTGGTCCTTGAAAGTTTGTGAACCCTTTTGAATTTTCTACATTTCTGCATAAATATGACCTAAAACAACATCAGATTTTCATACACATCCTAAACGTAGATAAAGAGAACCCAGTTAAACAAACGAGACAAAAATATTATAGTTTGTCATTTATTTCTTGAGGAAAATGATCCAATATTACATGTAAGTGAGTGGCAAAAGTATGTGAACCTCTAGGATTAGCAGTTAATTTGAAGGTGAAATTAGTTGGGTGTTTTCAATCAGTGGGATGACAATCAGGAGTGGGCACCCTGTTTTATTTAAAGAACAGGGATCTATCAAAGTCTGCTCTTCACAACACATGTTTGAGGACCTCAGAAAAAGAGTTGTTGATGCCCATCAGGCTGGAAAAGGTTATAAATCCATCTCTAAAGAGTTTGAACTCCTCCAATCCACAGTCAGACAGATTGTGTACCAATGGAAGAAACTCAACACCATTGTTACCCTCCCCAGGAGTGGTCGACCAACTAAGATCACTCCAAGGGCAAGGTGTGAAATAGTTGGGGAGATTGCAAAGGACCCCAGGGTAACTTCTAAGCAACTGAAGGTCTCTCTCACATTGACTAATGTTAATGTTCATGAGTCCACCATCAGAAGAACACTGAGCAACAATGGTGTGCATGGCAGGGCTGCAAGGAGAAAGCCACTGCTCTCCAAAAAGAACATTGCTGCTCGTCTGCAGTTTGCTAAAGATCACGTGGACAAGCCAGAAGGCTATTGGAAGAATGTTTTGTGGATGGATGAGACCAAAATAGAACTTTTTGGTTTAAAAGAAAAGCGTTATGTTTGGAGAAAGGAAAACACTGCATTCCAGCATAAGAACCTTATCCCATCTGTGAAACATGGTGGTGGTAGTATCATGGTTTGGGCCTGTTTGCTGCATCTGGGCCGGACGGCTTGCCATCATTGATGGAACAGTGATTTCTGAATTATATCAGAGAATTCTAAAGGAAATATCAGGACATCTGTCCATGAACTGAATCCTCAAGAGAAGGTGGGTCATGCAGCAAGACAACGACCCTAGCCACACAAGGCGATTTCTAACAAAGAATGGTTAACAGAAGAATAAAGTTCATGTTTTTTGGAATGGGCCAAGTCAAAGTCCTGACCTTAATCCAATGGAAATGTTGTTGAAGGACCTGAAAGTGAGCAGCTAATGTGAGGAAACCCCACCAACATCCCAGAGCTGAAGCTGTTCTGTAACGAAGGAATGGGCTAAATTCCTCCAAGCCGGTGTGCAGGACTGATCAACAGTTTACAGGAAAACGTTTAGCTGCAGTAGTTACTGCTGCACAGGGGGGTCACACCAGATACTGAAAGCAAAGGTTCACATACTTTTGCCATTTTCCTCAATAAATAAATGACCAAGTATAATATTTTTGTCTCATTTGTTTAACTGGGTTCTCTTTATCTACTTTTAGGACTTGTGTGGAAACCTGATGATGTTTTAGGTCATATTTATGAAAGTTCCCAAACTTTCAAGCACCACTGTATGTGTACACTGGTTAAAAAAAAAGTGTTTGTTTGTGTTAAAGTTATTATTAAGTTCGGTACCCCCTACAGTTATTCAATCAAAATTACGTACAGTGCGTTACTGACTGCCGTGGGTAAATTAGGATTTTTTTTTTTTTTTACATTTAGGTTTTTAGGTTAAGGGCCTGGCTCAAGGACCCATCAGATCAGCTTGGCAGAGATGGGATTTGAACTCTGGAACTTCTGCCCCATAGTCCTGTATCTTAACCTCTATGTTGCCACAATCCACATTTGAGTCTCAGTTTTGTCTCGTTTTGCGTCAATAATTTTAAACTTGTATGTTCTCTATTTTCATCATATGATATTCTTTACATTTGCATTTGATCAGAGCAGCCTACAATTGATACAGTTTTACAAGGCACAGTCCAAGCAATATAAGGGTTGAGTGCCTTGCGTAAGTGCTCAACAGAGCCAGTTGGTGGTTTTGAGACTTGAACAAAAACCTATCCGGTACAAAGTTGAAAATGAATTAAAGTTGAGTTTGGAACCAAAAGACGTGTATGTGTGTCTCAATGGTGGTAGCCCAAGTATTCTTATCCAGGAAAGGGGGCACTGCAGGAAAAATTTGGGAACCACTGCTCACTACACCAGTTGGGTAAAGCATTAAAACCATGCACAGTCCGAATAGCAAATAACCTTGATTATCTTGTTGCAACAGAACAGTTTTAATCTCCGAGTTATGTTAGACGGCAAGTGGATTCTCATATTAGATGTGGTGGATGGGGGAGAAATGATCAGGAATAAAGACCTGAATGACTCTAACCAGGGCAAATCGTTACGGTCAGATTGCTAATGTCAGAACTTTACTTGGAGCAATGGAAGAAGGTTTTCTGGTCCCATTTTGCTTTTCCGTCACAGGGTCGGTAGGGTATGTGTGCACCCTGTAGAAAGGAAACCGATGGCATCAGGAGGCACTGTATGAAGATGATGACCTGGTGGAGGGTGTGTGGTTTTCTGCTGGAAAGCTCTGAGCTCAGGCATTCATGTGGATTTTGGTTTGATTTGTAACACCTACCTAAGCATAGTTATGGACCAGGAGGTTTTGATGTTTTGGCTAATTGGTGTATATTCGGTGTAATTCATTTGTAAACACTATACTGTGTGTGCAAAGTGTCTGCCCTTAGTAAACAGGAGAGAATAATTGTGGCTACAGTTGTGTGTTCATTCTCGTCTGCCTGTTTAGAATCGAAAGAGTCTAGTTTTCCAAAAACTGTAATGTCACAGGTGTAACACTTTTGTAATATATAAACAAACTATAATTATTAATATAGGGCTGCTTTGTTTCTGGGTTAATAATGCCAGTGTGTTGTTGTAGGCCATGGCGTGCAGTGTCATATTCCCAGTTCTGGAGTTACATTGCTGCGTTCCATGTTGGAGAATTTCTTTTTAAACACTGAAAACTTGCTATTGATGTTTTAGACCATTGAATTGGCTTTTGCTCTAGATGTGGTTGAATTCCTTAGGGTCTTGGACGTTGCCTCGCTCTGTGTGTCTGTTTGGTTTTGCTTCACTGGTTTCCATGATGCTGGCTCTTGGGGCATCAGTTACTAAACCTGTTATAATGAGTAGGTCACATGAACATTACCAGTACGTACGTCAGTAGGAGAGGTGTGTTGTTGGTTTTTATGATTCATTTCAGATGAGTGATGCGAATTTTATCCGTGTGAACTGTTTGAATATCAATATACCTAAATGAGAAAATATTTGCTTTTGATATGGATAATGAGTGAAGCCCAGCCTGTTCATGTACACACAGGGCTTAGTAACATTACAGATAAGCTCTATAGACTGTATAAATGATGATGATGATTCCAATATAAAATTATAGTGTGTTCTTGTGTATATGTACATGTGTATATACAGTGTAATGTGTGGTTACATACATTACATATACAGTGGTTCTTGAACGTTTGTGAACCCTTTAGAATTTTTATATTTCTGCATAAATATGCAGAAATGAATGCAGAAAACAAATGAGACAAAAGTTTTATACTTGGTCATTTATTTATTGAGGAAAATGATCCACTATTACTGTAGAGTGACAAAAGTATGTGAACCTCTAGGATTAGCAGTTAATTTGAAGGTGAAATTAGAGTCAGGTGTTTTCAATCAATGGGATGACAATCAGGTGTGAGTGGGCACCCTGTTTTATTTAAAGAACAGAGATCTATCAAAGTCTGCTCTTCACAACACGTTTGTGGAAGTGTATCATGGCACAAACAAAGAACTCAGAGTTGTTGATGCTCATCAGGCTGGAAAAGGTTACAAAACCATCTCTAAAGAGTTTGGACTCCACCAATCCAGTCAGACAGATTGTGTACCAATGGAGGAAATTCAAGACCATCGTTACCCTCCCAGGAGTGGTCGACCAACAAAGATCACTCCAAGAGCAAGGCGTGTAATAGTTGGTGAGGTCACAAAGAACACCAGGGTAACTTCTAAGCAACTGAAGGCCTCTCTCACATTGGCTAATGTTCACGAGTCCACCATCAGAAGTACACTGACCAACAATGGTGTGCATGGCAGGGTTGCAAGGAGAAAGCCACTCCTCTCCAAAAAGAACATTGCTGCTCATCTGCAGTTTGCTAAAGATCGCGTGAACAAGCCAGAAGGCCATTGGAAGAATGTTTTGTGGACAGATGAGACCAAAATAGAACGTTTTGGTTTAAAAGAAAAGCGTTATGTTGGAGAAAGGAAAACACGCATTCCAGCATAAGAATCCTTATCCCATCTGTGAAACATGGCTGGTGGTAGATACCATGGTTGGGTCTGTGTTGCTGCATCTGGGCCAGGGCGGCTTGCCATCATTGATGGAAACAATGAATTCTGAATGATATCAAAGAAATTCTAAAGGAAAATGTCAGGACACCATGAAACTGAATCTCTAGAGAAGGTGGGTCATGCAGCAAGACAACGACAAAGACCCTAAAAAAAACAAAAAGGCCGTTCCTACCAAAGAATGGTTAAAGAAGATAAAGTTAATGTTTTGGAATGGCCAAGTCACAGTCCTGGACCTTAATCCAATCGAAATGTTGGAAGAAGGGAAAACTGAGCGAGCGGAAAGCTACTGTGAGGAAACCCACCAACATCCCAGAGGCTGAAGCTGTTCTGTACGGAGGAATGGGCTAAAAATTCCTCCAAGCCGGTGTGCAGGACTGATCAACAGTTACAGGAAACATTTATTGTGCAGTTATTGCTGCACAGGGGGGGTCACACCAGATTACTGAAAGCAAAGGTTCACATACTTTTGCCACTCACTAATATGTGATATTGGGTCATTTTCCTCAATAAACAAATGACCAAGTATAATATTTTTGTCTCATTTGTATAACTGGGTTCTTTTTATCTACTTTTAGGACTTGTGTGAAAATCTGATGATGTTTTAGGTCATATGCAGGAATATAGAAAATTTTAAAGGGTTCACAAACTTTCAAGCACCACTGTATATGCACATACTCCCTTGGCTGGAGTGGCAGTCGTATGGTCTAGATATATGATCCCCAATCGGCTTCTCCTCCCTTAGATAGCCAGTCATGCTTACAGGAGAGATCTGACCCAGCCGAAAGGCACTGCTCTATCTCTCACCATTTTCCCCTCAGTGACAGGCTAGCATGTTAGATTGCTGCACCGCTTGAACACACTGTTGTCTACTGGACAAGACACCGGCAGCAGTACAGTGGTACCTCGGTTCTCGTTATTAATTTTGTTCCAGAAGGGTTGTTGAATCGTTGTTTTTTGCAATAAAAATGCAGTACTGTGATGTAAAAACATTATAAACACAGTGCAGATCTTTACTGGGAAAGAGTTATTGTCAGACCCAAATTGTGAACCGAGTTTTGGTTGAAACGAGTCACGTGGCTCGACCCCTACAAGTTTAAGCAAGTGCGCCGAGTACCGAGCAACCGATGAGAACCGAGCCAAAGTTTTCTGGTCAGAATGCGCTGAGAATCTAATTCGACGAGTTCCGAGGTGGTCGAGAACCAAGGTACAACTGTACTCTCATTTCACAGTGTTGTTACATGCTAGCAAGGCTGTAATTATACTGTAATAACACTGTTTTCTGATACAGTTGTTTTAAAATGAACAGAATTCCGGTCTGTTGAAGTGAACCTGAAAGCGAACCAGCTAAGCAGAGTTTTAAGCTTGCATTGTTCTTTTTCTGCTCAGACCACTTGTTCCTTTAGAACTCCTTTAGCTAGTTGAGTAATTTATTCATCTTTTCATGATGTTGTTGTTTGGTTCTGTTTGGGGACCCATTTTGCTTTTTTTTTTATTATTATTTTTATTTTATTTTATTATTTTTTGAAGCAACTGAGCAGAGAGAACAAAATTGATTTTAAATGCCAAAACTGTTTGAAAAAATTGAAGTGGAAACCAACATGGAGGAATGGTATTCATCATGATCACATCAAAACATCCCACGAAGATGGGAAAAGACACTTCATGAAGAATCTATTCAGAGTTTTTCAGTATAGAAAGTAGTCGTTCTTGGTCAGGTCACCACAAACTTCTTATGTATTTACAAACCAACTGTTAACAAAACGCTTTCATGTCTGTGATGAACTGAGCCACACAAGCAGTGGTAGTAAGTAGTTGGGAAATTGATGTTTTATTATTTTAAATTGAAGAACATAGTGTGCAGTGGGATAAAGAATGATAGATCGGTGGTGGATCACATGGGCAACTCATTTAGGCTTTAGACCCACAAGTATTGAGTCTGCTCGAAGTGCTCTCTCAGCCAGTCGTGAGGAGTTCTGAAGATCTGTGTCGAGTGCAGGACAGTAACTAATGGCTGTGGATGGTGAGGCTTGAGGTACATTTGAAGCAAAACCGGAAGCAGATAGGGAGGTTTTGTTTTTCACAATGCACTCTGAGTCAAGTCCAATTTATGTACAGCATTTGTCTCAAACAACTTTACAAATATCTTGGTCCAGAGCCCTTATTGGACAAACTTAGGGTGACAGTGGCAAAGAAAAACTCTTTTTAAATATTATAAGGCTGAAACCTTGGGAGGACAAAAAAAGGCATGTTGGACAGCCTGGAAGATGTACGTATGAATTGGACCAGGTTACCTAATGAAGAAGTTTATAAAAATATGAAAACATAAGTTAAAAGGGGGAACTTCTTTGAAAAAATATAAATGAAAGAATAAAGTAGTAATATTTATGCTCTAAATGAAGGAGAATGCAATGTTATGAAGAGTATAATAACATAGAGATGTTATGTACACTATATATAGGAAATAAAGTAATACATGTAATATTGTACAAAATTCTTGTGAATATCATCATTTAGTCCAGTAAGCAAACCTAAGAGGACTACAAAACAGACAAACCATACTCGGGCCTCGGTTATTTCGTTTGAGGGTCCATTTAGAGATGTCTTGGCTAATTTGAATCTGTTCCTGTATGCAAAAGAAACCATGACTTGGTGGCCTGTGACCACTTGAAATTCTGAAACAGTCTCAAGTGTGAAAACACCCCAAGTATCTTCATTACAAATACAAGCACGTCCACATCGGGCATCTCTGAGGAGGCAAGTTTGAGACTCTCAGAGTCTGTGTTAATCCAACTTAGTCCTGTTTTTCAGTTCTCTGTAGTTGTACGTTATATGCTGAGTCAGAAATGACTTTAAATGGCCAAAATACTGCATTTATTCAGTTTTATTGCAAATGACTTGTACCAATATAATACATATTTACAGTGGGGCAAAAAGTATTTAGTCAGCCACTGATTGTGCAAGTTTTCCTGCTTAAAGATGAGAGAGGTCTGTAATTTTCATCATAGGTACACTTCAACTATGAGAGACAAAATGAGAATAAAATCCAGGAAATCGCACTAAGATTTTTAAAGAATTTAATTGTAAATCATTGTGGAAAATAAGTATTTGGTCACCCACAAACAAGCAAGATTTCTGGCTCTCACAGACCTGTACCACCTTCTTTAAGAAGCTCTTCTGTCCTCCACTCGTTACCTGTATTAATGGCACCTGTTTGACCTCGTTATCTGTATAAAAGACACCTGTCCACAGCCTCAAACAGTCAAGACTCCAAACTCAACCGTGGCCAAGACCAAAGAGCTGTTGAAGGACACCAGGAAGAAAATTGTAGACCTGCAGCAGGCCGGGAAGAGTGAATCTACAATAGGCAAGGAGGTTGGTGTGAATAAATCGACTGTGGGAGCAATTGTAAGACATAAAAGACCATTGATAATCTCCCTCGATCTCGGGCTCCACGCAAGATCTCATCCCATGGGGTCAAAATGATCATGAGAACGGTGAGCAAAAATCCCAGAACTACATGGAGGGACTTGAAGAATGACCTGCAGAGAGCTGGGACCAAAGTAACAAGAGTACCATCAGTAACACACTACGCCGAGAGGGACTCTGATCCTGCAGTGCCAGGCGTGTCCCCCTGCTTAAGCCAGTACATGTCCAGGCCCGTCTGAAGTTTGCCAGAGAGCATATGGATGATCCAGAAGAGGATTGGGAGAATATCATGGTCAGACGAAACAAAATAGAAAATTTTTGGTAAAAACTCAACTCGTCACCTTTGAAGGAAGAAGAATGGTGAAGTGGCTCCGTAAAAAGCATGTCAAGGTCCTGGAGTGGCCAAGCCAGTCTCCAGACCTCAACCCCATAAAAAATTGGTGAAGGGAGTTCAAACTTCCAAAACATCACTGCTCTAGAGGAGATCTGCATGGAGGAATGGGCCAAAATACCAGCTACAGTGTGTGCAAACCTGGTGAAGACTTACAGGAAACGTTTGACTTCTGTCATTGCTAACAAAGGTTATGTTACAAAGTATTGAGTTGAACTTTTGTTATTGATCAAATACTTATTTTCCACCATAATTTAGAATTTAATTCTTTAAAAGTCCTGCAATGCGATTTCCTGGATTTTTTTTTTTCCATTTTGCCCATGATGACTATTTTGAGTTTTTGTTCAAACTTAAAAACCTCTCTTAATGTTCCCCACTGTGTGTTTGCAATGCTACACAGTAAAAAAAACAAAAGATTTAAGAAAATGGATAGAAATAACCGATGCCACATTCTACCAAATCACAAAGGATTTTAATTGGTTGAAATAGTCAATAAATAACCATCTATAGTTAATCTGTGTGTGAAATGGTAAATTAATCGTGATATTGATTAGAGGTCATATTGCTCAGCTCTACCTCATGGTCCTAAATGATGTCACTGCTCCACGTGTCCTTCTTCTTGTGTTGCCCTTATGTCTTCAACTGGCCTTGGCCATCAAACCAGAAAGAACCTTCTACTCGTTTTAATGATATGTCTCTGTCTCTCTCTGTGTACGCAGGAGTTCACAGTCCCGGAGTACCGCAGTACCCACCTACAGGACCAGCAGCAGCAGCGCCGCCGACCATCATTGCTGTCAGAATTTCACCCTGGAACTGAAAGGTGTCTGTCTTGCCCCTTGTCCCCTACATTTACAGCATTTAGCAGACGCCCTTATTCAGAGTGACTTACAGAAGTGCTTTGTATTCTTCCTAGTAGACAAAACCCCATGTTAGTACAAGTAGGCAATAGCTCAAGAACACAATCCAACTACAACTTGCTAAGATATGGTCTAAATAAATCAACAAAACACACAGGGGTTTTTTTTTATTATATAAATATGCCGTTGTTCAGTCTTCACTTAAGTGCTGAGTGAAGAGGTGAGTTTTACTCGCCTCTTGAAGAGCAAGAGACTCAGGCATTCGGACGTCCAGTGGAAGTTCATTCCACCACCTGGGTGCCAGGATGGAGAAGAGCCTTGATGCTTGTCCTCCTTTAATCTTACGTGGATGAACCAGTCAAGCCAAGCTTGTGTCTCGGAGGGTACGAGGTACAGAGCGTGGTTTGATCAGAGCCTTTAGGAATGATGGTGCTGTTCCATTTTTGGCTTTGTAGGCGAGTATCAGGGTTTTGTATCTGATGCGAGCAGCTACAGGGAACCAGTGAAGTGAACTCAGTAGTGGGGTGACATGAGAAAACTTGGGTAGATTGAAAACCAGATGAGCCGCTGCATTCTGAATAGGCTCTTCTGAATCAGAAGAGTACTGCAGTAATCTAGTTTTCATACAACAAGAGACTGGACAAGCACGTTGGTGGCTTCCCTGGAGAGGAAGGGTCGGATTCTTCTGATATTGTAGAGAAGGTACCTGCATGGCTGGGTCAGTATGGCAATATGAGCAGAGAAGCTCAGCTGATTATCAAAGATAACTCCAAGGTTTCTCGCGTTCTCAGAAGGAGTGATGGAGGAGTTCTACCTGGGAGATGTCAAGATCTTGATAAGGGGACCCATATGCAGGAACGTAGAGCAGTTCCGTTGTGCTGTGGTTTAGCTTCAAGTGATGAACTTACATCCACACTGAGATGCTCTCCAGGCATGCTGAGATGCATCTGGAGACCTGCACATCTGTTGGAGGAAAAGTGAGGATGAGTTGGGTATCCTCAGCATAACAGTGATTGGAGAAGCCTTGAGAGGCTATGACTTCAAGAGAATGGGTGTAGAAAGAGAAAAGAAGAGGTTCCAGAACTGAGCCTTGTGGAACTCCAGTTGTAAGAGATGCATGGTGCAGATACGGAGCCTCTCCATGATCCCTGATAAGAATGTCCTTCCAGGTTTGAAACAAGCCACTGCCAGATTCTCCAAGATTGGAGAGGACAGAACGGAGAATCTTGTGGTCAACTGTGTCAGAGGCAGCTGGGTTGTCAAAAAGGATCAAAACCGATGAAAATCTGGATGCTCTGGCAGCATCTCAGAAATGGCCACCAGGACAGTTTCTGTGGAGTGAGCTGCTTTGAAGCCAGACTGGTTGTGATCCTGTAGGTCATTCTGTATGAGAGAGGTTGACAACTGCTTATAATCAGCACGTTCAAGTAATTTTGAGAGGAAGGAAAGAAGTGATATTGGTCTGTAGTTGTTGATAGACATCAGTGTAGGTTTCTTCATGATAGGAATGATTCTTGCACTCTTGAAGGCAGAAGGAACCTGACCAGTTGATGATGGAGGAGGTGAAGGGACGAAGGTCTAGAGCAATCTAGGAGAATCACAAAGCAAGTTGATTCTTCAACTGGAGTCACTCTGATTATATACACACACAAGCCCTGCCCACAAGTCACACCTTAGGCTGACCTGATATTGGTTTACAATATACACCTGAGGATACTAATAAGCAGCTACCTACAGCACTGAAACTATCAGATCTAAGCAGATGGTCTACTTAAGCAACAGCCTACCTTACCAACAGAGGAAGAATCTCGGAGAATCACAAAGCAAATCCCCCATCACCACACTTGCATACTGTAACATGTATAAACCAATATAACTGCGAAACACATACCTGAACATCAGTGTGTGCTGTGCAAAAGACTTAGTCCACCAGATTTGATGCTTTAGCAACGGTATAGTGACCATATAGAATGATCTCTCAGTCATTTTATTAAGATGCAAACAAAATACCTGAAACATGTCCATAGGATAAATGCAAATGTTCACAACATCATGGCTTCTACAGGCAGAAGTCCATGTTTGGTGTGAACTCCCTTGGCTGAACTCTTTTGGGGAGACTGGCCTGAAGTCTTCTGAAGTAATCCTCTCTTGTATTATACCATCTTTCAGATTTAGGATTCAGTTCTTTCTCTGTTAAGGTGATCCCATACTACAATGTTCTACAATATCCAGGTCTGGACGCTGTGGATTTTTTCTTGTTTTTTAATACTGCATACAAATTCTTCTACAACCTCGAAACAAAACAAAATGGGACAGTATGGAAACTGCAACTAAAAAAACACAGTGCTTCTTACATTTCCTTGGACCTTTCTTTCATTGCCGACAGTATGAACCCGAGGTATTTCATGTATTTCCTGGATGCTGCTTTTGTACCAAATCATGATTACAATCACCTGTTGACATCGTCTGTTATTTAGTAGAATCACGTCATTATTTAGTTTTTACATTCATTACGTGCTCCAAGTTGCACCTGTCCCAACTTTTTCTGATATGAGGTTGTAATAGAGAGACTGCGAAACATATTCGGTCATTGTACCTTGCCAAAACAGCATATCTAATGGCGTCCTAAGACTTTTGCACAGTGCTGTACAGTGCTTCATGCATCATCCAGCAATATTAAAAACTGCTGATATGCCTGAGCAACTGGCTTTATTGTGGTAGGCTCTCTGCAAGCACTGGTGCTATTTATCACTTTTATTTTCATTTTTTTAACTCGGAAGGAAGATATTTTTTTAAACACATTACTTGATCACTAAGAGTTTGGTGCTGTATTGCTGTATTTATTAATAAACACAGTGTGTAGGCTATTTCAGTTCCACCATGTGTTCTGTGTTGATCGATTGGCTTTGGGTGCTAACTATTGAGTCACCGGCATCATCAAATGTACTAAAGGAAGTGGCCGCCTTTTTACACTGTACATATTACTAGATTGTGGATTTAGATTGTAAACCCCTCCACCATGAGTACATCCTGTGGCTGCCGAGCTGTGTTCTCCTCTGATCTTCCCTCCCTCAGTTGACAGTGTCTATGCAGTGCCCAGCCAGTCCGGAGCCCCTGTCATGACTGCACTCTGGTCTCTCCGGTGATGGACTAATGTATTTGACCGCTGTCACTGATTAAACCTTGGGTTTGTTTCTGTGCCGCGTAGGCCTCCGGAGCGCAGGCACGGCTATGAGCAGCAGTTTCACACCGTCACGGCCCAGCCGGAGCATGAGGCCATGGAGGCCAAGCGGCCCCGCATTGACGGTACAGTCGAAGCCCATCTGCCTCGTGCACAACCCGCCGGCATCGTCCTGCCTCTGCCACACGGCGTACAGGACGGCATGAGAGCTAAAGGGGATGTTAACAAGGTGAGGCGTGTTTTCTTACCTGAATACGGATCTGTCCAGTTTACTGAGTAAGAGCGTATGATGAGTCACACGTTGAAGAATAAATGCTGTTTAAGGATATTCTTTTTTATTTGTTAGATTTTCTTTGTTATAGATTGGCGCCCTGTCTAGGGTGGTTCCTGCTCGGCGTGGACACTCGTGAGATATTGTAGAATAGAATCAAATTGGAATAAATCATATATTATGAGCGTTATTAAACATATAAGATCAGATATGTGCGAGCTCTATATGCATGTATTCATCATTAAAGTATAAAACAGAGTTATGTTACCCGAATACTCATTAAAGGTAGTATCAACACTTTTTAGACAAAGTTAAATATACCCACATCTCGAACTGGAAACACATTTTATCCCTACTTGTATATAAAAGTGTCAAATATAAAAGTGTAAATTCATTTCGTTTTAGTTTTTGTCATTTGTCATTCGTTTTAAGTTCGTCATCGTCTCGTTTTCGTTAGAAAACAAGGGTCGTTGACGAAAACTATGACACACATCTTTCGCCAACGAAATTAACACTGGTTCCTGCCTTGCACCCTGTGCCACCGGCTAAGTACCGCGATAAGCGGATAAGAAAATGAATGAATATTCTCTGAACAATAGTCTGGATGGATAATGGACTGTGGTAGCGTAGCGGTTAAGGTACTGGACTATGGACCGGAAGGTCCAGGGTTCAAATCCCACCTCTGCCAAGCTGCCACTGTTGGGTCCTTGAGCAAGACCCTTAACCCACAACTGCTTGGATTGTAAGACTGTACCAACTGTAAGTCGCTCTGGATAAGGGCGTCTGCTAAATGCTGTAAATGTAGCCTATTTAGCTTATGCATGTTGTTGTAAAGGCTGCCTTGGCGTGCACCATTTTGCACCACAGAATTGTTCCATGAACCGTCTGTCTTGCACAGGAGTCCCATTTCGGTGTGAAGCTGGAGGCCTCGTCCCCCGGAGGAAGCATTCAGGCTGTGGCCGAGGAGCAGGACGCGTCTCCCTCCAAGCTATCCAAAGAGGAGCTGATCCAGAGCATGGACCGTGTGGATCGCGAGATAGCCAAGGTCGAGCAGCAGATCTTCAAACTCAAGAAGAAGCAGGTGAGCCTTGGCTAGCCCCGGGTTTGCGGGATTACATTTTGCCGGTGCATGTGGAATTTGATCTTCCAATTCGAGCAAGAAGTTGTATAATACTGTGCAAAAGTCTTAGCCCACCATTAGAGTAGATAGACCATTGTTTTAGCGATGGTATAATGATTATATACAAGTATTTAGTAGCCTCTTTATTAGAATACAACCAGAAAATACAGGAAATTTAAATGCAGTATTAAAAAACTAAAAGGAAAAACCCTTCTGTTGGCTTACTCTTGAGAAATGGCAACATCTGGCAGCTTCATCGGGATGCCAAGTTGACGCTTCTACAGTCTGAAGAAGCTTGATCAGGAATGGTGTTTTTGGAAGGGTAGCAGTCTAGAAACTACTTTTTCGCAAGGGGAACAGGACGAAAAGGCAAAGATAGGCTAAAGCTTTTAAAGACTGGATTGAAGCACGTGGCCAAAAGCATTGGGACACGCCCCTTCACGTGGCCAAAAGTATTGAGACACGCCCCTGCACGCGGCCAAAAGCATTGGGACACGCCCCTGCACGTGGCTAAAAGTATTGAGACACGCCCCTGCACGCGGCCAAAAGCATTGGGACACGCCCCTGCACGTGGCTAAAAGTATTGAGACACGTCCCTGCACGTGGCCAGAAGCATTGGGACACGCCCCCGCACGTGGCCAGAAGCATTGGGACACGCCCCCGCACGTGGCCAAAAGCATGGGGACACGCCCCCTGACGTGGCCAAAAGCATTGGGACACGCCCCCCGCACGTGGCCAAAAGCATTGGGGACACGCCCCCGCACGTGGCCAAAAGCATTGGGACACTCCCCCCGCAACGTGGGCCAAAACATTGGGACACGCCCCCGCACGTGGCCAAAAGCATTGGGACACGCCCCCGCGCACGTGGCCAAAAAGTATTGAGAGACGCCCCCCCGCACGTGGCCAAAAGCATTGAGGACGCCCCCCGCACGTGGCCCCAAAAAAGCATTGAGACGAGCCCCCGCACGTGGCCAAAAGCACTTGAGCTTTGGCCCCCCCGCACGTGGCCAAAAGCATTGAGACGCTCCCCCGCACGTGGCCAAAAGCATTGAGACGCCCCCGCACGTGGCCAAAAGCATTGAGACGCCCCCCGCACGTGGCCAAAAGCATTGAGAGATGCCCCGCGCACACTGCAAAAGTATTGAGACGCCCCCGCCACACTACGGCCAAAAGCATTGAAGACGTCCCCCAGCACGTGGCCAAAAAGCATTGGAGACGCCCCCGCACGTGGCCAAAGCATTGAGACGCACCCCGCACGTGGCCAAAAGCATTGAGACGCCCCCGCACGTGGCCAAAAGCATTGAGACGCCCCCGCACGTGGCCAAAAGCATTGAGAGATGCCCCGCACACTGGCCAAAAGTATTGAGAGATGCCCCGCACACTGCTCCAAAGTATTGAGAGATGCCCCGCACACTGCCAAAAGTATTGAGACTGACTTGCCCCGCATCGACTGCCAAAGTATTGAGACGCCCCCCCGCCACGTGGCCAAAAGCATTGAGACGGCCCCCGCACGTGGCCAAAAGCATTGAGACGGCCCCCGCACGTAGGCCAAAAGCATTGAGACGCCCCCCCTCCCCCGCCCCCCGCACGTTGCCAAAGCATTGAGACGCGCCCCCGCACGTGGCCAAAAGCAATGAGACTCCCCCCCTGCACGTGGCCAAAAGCATTGAGACGCCCCCGCCACGTGGCCAAAAGCATTGAGACGCCCCCGCACGTGGCCAAAAGCATTGAGACGCCCCCGCACGTGGCCAAAAGCATTGAGACGCCCCCGCACGTGGCCAAAAGCATTGAGACGCCCCCCCCGCACGTGGGCCAAAAGCATTGAGAGATGCCCCCACACACTGCCAAAAGCATTGAGACGCCCCCGCACGTGGGCCAAAAGCATTGAGACGCCCCCGCACGTGGTCCCCCAAAAAGCATTGAGACGCCCCCGCACGTGGCCAAAAGCATTGAGGCCACGGCCCCCGCACGTGGCCAAAAGCTTGAGACGCGCCCCCGCACGTGGCCAAAAGCATTGAGACGCGTCGCCCCCGCACGTGGCCAAAAGCATTGAGAGAAACGCCCCCCCCGCACGTGGCCAAAAGCATGAGACGCCCCCGCACGTTGCCAAAAGCATTGAGACGAGACCCCCGCACTTGGCCACAAAAGCATTGAGAACGCCCCCGCACGTGGCCAAAAGCAATGTGAGACGCGGCCCCCCGCACGTGGCCAAAAGCATTGAGACGCGGCCCCCGCACGTGGCCAAAGCATTGAGAACGCGCCCACTCGCCCCCGCACGTGGCCAAAAGCATTGAGACGCGCCCCCGCACGTGGCCAAAAGCATTGATACGCGCCCCCGCACGTGGCCAAAAGCATTGTAGACGCGCCCCCCGCACTTGGCACAAAGCATTGAGACGGCTCAGCCCCCCCCGCACGTGGCCAAAAGCATTTATAGCTCGCGCCCCCCCGCCGTGGGCCAAAAGCATTGAGACTGCGCCCCCGCAACGTGGCCAAAAAGCATTTGAGACGCGCCCCCCGCACGTGGCCAAAAGCATTGAGAACGCGCCCCCGCACGTGGCCAAAAGCATTGATAACGCCCCCCCGCCACGTGGCCCAAAAGCATTGAGAGACGCGCGCCCCCGCGCACGTGGCCAAAAGCATTGAGACGCGCCCCCCGCCCTTTTCCAAATCATTTCTCCTCCCCCCTCCCGGCGCCGCTCACTTTCCCCAAGCATTTAGATTAGGAGACGCAGCCCCCGCACGTTGGCCAAAAGCATTGAGACGCGCCCCCGCACAGTGGCCAAAAGCATTGAGACGCGCCCCCCCCGCACGTGGCCAAAAGCATTGAGACGCGCCCCCGCACAGTGGCCAAAAGCATTGAGACGCGCCCCCGCACGTGGCCAAAAGCATTGAGACGCGCCCCCGCACGTGGCCAAAAGCATTGAGACGCGCCCCCGCACGTGGCCAAAAGCATTGAGACGCGCCCCCGCACGTGGCCAAAAGCATTGGGACGCGCCCCCGCACACGTGGCCAAAAGTATTGGGACACGCTCCAGCACACGAAGGCCAAAAGTATTTCTACACATGCCGTATTCTTTCCATATGCCACATTTCAAGCACTGTTGTAGTTCCTTCAGGAAATGCAGGTGTAGTTCATTTTTAGTTTTGCTAAATCTTATTCAGGGCCATGAGCTAACAGCACAAGGTGCAGGGCAGAACCCAACCATAGACAAGGTGGCCATCCAACTCAGGAAACACGCACTGGGACACTTTAGAGAGACCGACTAACCTAACAGATGTCTTTGGAATGTGGGAGGGAACCGGAGTACCCCATTCTAACATTCCCTTGAAACAAGTCTGACAGCTTGCCAAAATTAGACAATTTCACAATGCCCTGTTGTGAATGTTTTTGTTGGACAAGGACCATGAGCGTACTACATAAAGACGAGCCTGTGTGCGACACACAGAGACATGAAAGCGCGGTTCTGTAGACGGGAGTGACGCAGGTGGAGGTAATGAGGAAACTGCGAGAGAGGTCGTCTCTCTGTTAAGGCAACTTTACTATTTTGGCATGACAGCACAATAAAGCCCTTCCCTACATCATGGTCGCGACATCAATTTGAATCCGAAAGCGTTTGCTCTCTAATTAAGGACCTGGAGCTTATTGATGTGGATGTTTTGTGAATTTGGGCTTCTTCCCAGAAAGCATGCACACAAGCAAGCTCCAGATCAGGTTAATGAGAGATAATGGAATCGAGATCGTTTAAACGTGTCCATGTGGGTACGTCACAGAGACATCGAGACATGTTGGCGTGTCACTGTGAGCTAGTTGACACTACCCAGGGTAAAACCGGTTCAGAGTTTTATTGTTGCTGTTTTAAACGAGGTCGTTGAACTTACTGTAAATGTGATGCGAGATAATAATGTAATTTAGCATCTTGGGATTAGAGAAAATCGTGTAGTTTTAGTGTGTGGTGCTCATAAAGTATCAGGCCACTAGAGATAAAGTTCAGATGTACTTTATGTTGAATTACGGGAACACAAGATTAGTAAAACACTGTTGTTGCCAAAAACTACACTCCCTAAATGAGAGGTTATAACCTGTGTGCTTCATCGCTTTGCTGCACTTGTATCGACAGAGCTGTTTAATGGACACGGCAGTAGCATATAGTAGTAGATGAGGTATGTGGGACTGTGGTAGCCTAGCGGTTAAGGTACTGGACTATGGATAAAAAGGTCTGGGGTTCAAATCCCAACTCTGCCAAGCTGCCACTGTTGGGTTCTTCAGCAAGGCCTTTAACCCACAATTGTATGAATTGTAAGTCGCTCTGGATAAGGGCGTCTGCTCAATGCTGTAAATGTAAATATACCCAGGGGAGCTGAGATATCAGGATTATTTTACATGTTGGATTTTAAGATTATTTTGCAACTGGATGGGTTTCTCTACTAATAAAAATCCACAAAAGAACAAAAACAACAGAGCACTTGGGCTAGTTGTACATTGTTAACGGACACCAATAAAGTGCACTTCCGATATCTGCAGAAAACCAGATTTTGTCAGTAATCTGATCAAGGAATATACATGCATTTGGGTAATCAGATAATTGGAAACCTCCGGGTTTACATGACCCAGGAAATAATCAGATTTCTACTTTGCAACTAATCTCACAGAAAGGTGCGACGTAAACTTCAGTTTTGAATATTAAATAATCTAATTCTTTATTTTCTTGAGTATATATTGCGTTTCAGTCTTCATAAAGTGTTCTCTAGCCATTTAGCAGGTTGCTGTGTTTAATTCCAGGGTTGCCCTATCCCATGAAAGAATCCCCCACCTGGTCTATGTAAATAAGCACTAAAGAAGTGAAACCTCCAAGAATAAGTGGACCTGGCTACTATTTTTATTTTGCTAGGCGTTCTGCACAGGTTGCAAAAATCTGATTGAATTCGGGTAACTGGTATACATGCTATGAGTAATCCGATTACTGGAGTAAAATCCAGCGCTCTCTATCGCATCTATTAATCTGATTTCTAGATCGGTCAGATAACTGCAGAAATCCGATCATTACTGTTAAGCGAGTGCTGTGTCTAATACCAGGGATGCCAGATCCCACGAAGAATCCCCCACCTGGGTATGTAAATAAGCCCAGAAGAAGCGAAACCTCTAAGAGTAAGCGGACCTGGCGATCATACTTTTTTGCTGCTCTGCGCACGGGCACAAATTGCCAACTCCGATTGAGATCGGGTTACTGGTATACATGCTATGAGTAATCCTATTACTGGGGTAAAATCCAGCTCTCCGTATGCTGTACACATGACCGCTTGGTTAATCAGCTAACTGCAGAAATCTGGCTATGATCAGACTCCTAAGTCGTCACACGTTTCCACTGGACCAATTTAGACTAACCAATTAACATAATGCGTGTCTTTGGAATGTGGGAGGAAACCGGTGTACCTGGAGTAAACCCTCACTGGGAGGACATGTAAACTCCACACAGGTGGAGTCCAAGGTCAGCTGTGAGGTGAACATGCTAATCGCTTGTGCCGTCCTGCTACGGCTTATTAAAAATAGTGGTCTGTTATATGTAATCCATCTGCTGTATTGTGTTTGGTGAATATTGTTGGCTCTGTGTTTTCTAGCAACAATTGGAGGAGGAGGCAGCTAAGCCGGTGGAGCCAGAAAAGCCTGTATCTCCGCCACCTGTGGAGCACAAGCACCGCAGCATCGTTCAGATCATCTACGATGAGAATCGGGTACGGGACACATGAGCACGTTTATATTAATCGAGCCTTCCTGAATCTTTCGTCCTCTTTATATGCCACTAACTGGCTGCTTAATTGCATGAGCTGCATGACAAACTCTTCGGTATACAAGCTGCGTATCGGACTACATAATGCCGATATACATATTTTACATTATTATGTTTGAACTGTCTCTATAAGACTTCTTAGTTTAGATAAATTGGCTTCATTATTACATATATCATCTACGCCACCCAAGGAGGTTGGGTCCCTTTTTGAGTCTTGGTCCTCCCAAGGTTTCTCCTTGTCACTGTCGCCCTAGGCTTGCTCAGTTTGGGATTTGCTTTGAGATAATGCTCCATTATAAAAAGCGCTATAGAAATAAAGCTGACGACTTCCCCAGTCACTCATTCTGTAACCACTATGCCCGCAATCCCAATATAGATACTCTTTATTGGCACTAGTAGTAGTTTCTAATGGAACTATGTGTGTATGTGGTGTGTACGGTTAAAGACCTTTTCACACCGAGTTCGACACTGACAGACTGCAATGGTGCGTAAAATTTTTATTCGGGGCCTGTTCTAATTTCTGTGTTGTTAAGATGCGTTAAAGTCAGGCTGACCAATCAGAGCTCGGTTGTCAGGCAGAACAGCTCATGCTGCATGTAGCAGAGCGCAAGAGCTTATAGGACGAGCAACACGCTGACTCTAAAAACATGGATATGGCGGTTAAGGTACTGGACTCTGGATCAAAAGGTCCAGGGTTCAAATCCCATCTCTGCCAAGCTGCCACTGTTGGGTCCTTGAGCAAGGCCCTTAACCCACGATTGCTTGGATTGTAAGTCTGTACCAATTGTAAGTCGCTCTGGATAAGGGCGTCTGCTAAATGCCTGGCACTGTGGTAGCCTAGCCAGTAAAGTACTGGACTATGGACCAGAAGGTCCAGGGTTCAAATCCCTCCTTTGCCAAGATGCCACTGTTGGCTCCTTGAGCAAGGCCCTTAAGCCACAACTGCTTGGATTGTAAGACTGTATCAATTGTAAGTCGCTCGGGATAGGCGTCTGCTAAATGCCTGGCACTGTGGTAGCCTAGCCAGTAAAGTACTGGACTATGGACCAGAAGGTCCAGGGTTCAAATCCCTCCTTTGCCAAGATGCCACTGTTGGCTCCTTGAGCAAGGCCCTTAAGCCACAACTGCTTGGATTGTAAGACTGTATCAATTGTAAGTCGCTCTGGATAAGGGCGTCTGCTAAATGCTGTAAATGTAAATTCTTAATAAATTAAACAAGTTACTAAACAAGTCTCCCTTAAACAGAACAGTTCTGATCGTAGGCAATGTTCAGACAGGTCACTCAAATTGTATTTATTTTCTAGTATTTAAGCTGCAATCAGATTTGAGCTGGACAGATTTTGTACAGTTTGAATGTCTAAAACTACGATGGTTTTTGGGACTGTGGTGGCCTAACATTTAAGGTAATGGATTATGGACCTGAAGGTTCAAATCCCACCTCTGCCGAGCTTGGATTGTAAGGTTCTAGCAGTTGTAAGTTGCTCTGGATAAGGGCGTCTATGAAATGTTGTAAATGTAAATGGATTGGCGTCCTGTCTGGGGCTGTTCCTGCCTTGTACCCTGTGCTGCCGGCTCAACACTGGCTTTCCCGTGACCCCGATTAGGATTAAGCGGTTAAGAGAATCAGATTCAAGTCACCTTTCGTGTGCGATTTCAAATTTGATCAGAAACGGATTTAGAGACCTGCACTTTGAATCTGACTGGTCAGATCATTTTTCACTCACACCACGTGATGTCAGAGATTTCAAACAGCAAAAGCTACAACATGAATGAAGTCCATGATACAGCCTGGAGCCATGAATAAGTGTCACGTCTTCTGTGTTTGTAGGGTGACTCATGCGTTCGACTGCGATACTACCCATCTCATGATGATAAACCTAGTATAGTATGTGCATGAAGAAATATGTTGGCCATTTCCTCCAGTTAAATGTCATGATTTCATGGTACCTCTTAACGTCATGGTAACGTAACTCTCCAGTGTAGTAGCAGTGCTGCAAAAGGTCGGTCTTGTGATTTATAATTACAAAGCTATTTTCAGATTGTTCACCCCTACAATGTGTGTGGAACAGAGACGGGATGGCCTCCTAAGCTAAAAAAAACTTTGCAGTGAGGATTTGAGCTGTACACATACAGTACATTCCTTTCCAAGTTAGGCCATACTATCGGGGATTACCTCTAACGAGAGCAGCAGACAGAAGGAACATTAAAACAGGCGACTGAAATGTAGCACGTGTTGTACGGAGGAAGTGCAGAAGGGAGGGCTTGTGGGGTGGGTCTGGGTTTCTGTGCCAGCAAGGTTACTTTCGTTCATCTGTTCGTCTGGTCCGGGCTTGAGAGTAGGAAATGCGCACACTTAAATCGGCCCTGCTTCTTGCTTGCGTTTTTATGGTCAGAACTAGATTGATGGTGGAGGCAGGGATGCGTGAAAGCTGGCCTTATATTTACTTTATACTTTTATTTAAAAGTGCCTTTCAAGACCCTCAAAGACACTATACAGAATCAAAAGCAAGAAAATACCTTAAAGAAAACTACAAAATACAAAAAAATATATATACGTTCTAAATGGAACAAAAAAAAACAATAAAAATAGAAGCTTTGGACTGTGGTAGCCTAGCGGTTAAGGTACTGGACTGTGAACCAGAAGGTACAGGGTTCAAATCGATGTAGTAAATCACGAAAATAAATATTGCGATTATGTTGCTGTATTGAGATATAGATAGATAGATAGATAGATAGATTATATATATATATATATCATATATATATATATATATATCTATATATCTATAATATATATATATATATATAGACACAATATGAGGACGAATTTATTGGATATTTTAAAACTTTTTTTTTATAGAAATAAAAAACTGAAAAGTGGTGAATGCAAAATTTAATTCGGCCCCTTTCCTTTTCAGTGCACGGCAACTCACTCCAGAAGTTCAGTGGGATTCTCTGAATGATCAATGTTTGACCTACATGACTGAGGATGATAAATAGAATCCACGTGTGTGTAATCAAGTCTCCGTATAAATTGCACTGCTCTGTATAGTCCTTCAGAGTTCTGTTTAAAGCGCAAGGAAGCATCATGAAACCAAGGAACCCACCAGGCAGGCTTAGATACTGTTGTGGGAAGTTTAAAGCCGGATTGGGGATACAAAAAGATGTCCCAAGCCTTTAAACATCTCAAGCAAGGAGCACCTGTGCACGTGTCTAAATTGAAAAAATGGTAAGGATTATCACAGGGAACACACCAAACAAAACCAACATGCAATCACCAGAAAACCCGGCCGTAGAACCCCTAAACCTCAGCTCAAACAAGGAGAAGACTATAATCAGAATGTGTCAAAGAGGTGCCCATGATCAACTCTGGAGAACTGCAAGAGATGCATACAGACTGAGATTGGCGGAGACTACATGATCCATACTGGAGATGGAGCATTAGCATCGCGGCAATCAGTCTACACTTGCACAAAGCTGGCCTTTATGGAAGATGGCAAGAAGAAAGCCATTTCTCAAGATATCCATAAAAAGTTTGCACAGCCACCTGGGAGACACACCAAACATGTGGAAGAAGGTGCCTCTGGTCAGACGGACTTTTTGGCCACGCTGCAAACTTTATGTTTGGCTTAAAGCAACACAGCTCATCCCCTGAACACACCATCCCCCTGTCCAAAACATGGTGGTGGCAGCATCGTGGGGTTGGGCCTGCTTTTCTTCAGCAGGGACAGGGAAGATGGTTACCAATTGAATGGGAAGATGGATGGGAGCCAAATACAGGACCATGTCTGGAAGAAACCTGTTGGGAGTCTGCAAAGAACCTGAGACTGGGACTGAGATTATCTTCCAACAAGACAATGAATCCAAAACATAAAGCAAATCTACAATGGAGTGGGTTCACAATAAACGTGTCCAGGGTTAGAATGGCCCAGTCAAATTCCAGACCTGAATCAACCGAGAAATCTGTGGAAAGAGCCTGAAAACTGCTGTTCACAAACGCTTCCATCCACCTCACTGAGGCTCCAGCTGTTTTGCAAGGAATAATGGGGCAAAAACTTTCATTCTCTCAATGTGCAAAACTGATAGAGACATACCCCAAGCGACTTGCAGTGTAATCGCAGCAAAAAGGTGGCGCTACAAAGTATTAACGGCAAGGGGTGAATACTTTTGCACGCCCCCACTTTTCAGTTTTTTATTTTCTAAAAAAAGTTTTAAAATACCAATAATTTCGTTCCACTTTCACGATTGTGTCCAATTTGTTTGTTGATTCTTCACAAAAAATTACAATTTCCTATCTTTATGTTTGAAGCCTGAAATGTGGCAAAAGGTTGAAAAGTTAAAGGGGGCCGAATACTTTTGCAAGGCACTGTGTGTGTGTGTGTGTGTGTGTGTGTGTGTGTGTGTGTATGTGTGTATACTGGACGGCTTCAGTTTAAAGTAAATAAATAAGACCGGTTTGCCTTACATTTCAGTTTTAAATAAGTAAGACCTGTTTTCCTTACTTTTAAATTGATTTCAGTGTCATTTCCATTGATATCATTAGCAAGCACCAATTAATATTTTATTAACACGAGCAAGCCAGTACAATGTAAGACATACAAACACAAGTAATGTTTGTCATTATCAGTAAAATCCCGGAAATCATTGAGCTATTGTTTGTTGTCAGTATCGCACCCCTGGAGACACGGGGAAAACAATACAGAAAGCAGAACCTGTTTTCCCTAAATGTTTGCTTATGATGCAAACACATTTAAGTATCTTGAGCGTCGTCATGTTTCCCCGTTTTAAAAGACTTGCTTTTTGGGAATGTAAAAGACATGTTTTGTAATGCAAATGCACATAAATGGTCTGCGAGAGACTACTGTCCCACACGCACAGCGCCGAGGGCACCGAGTGCAGCGATTATGCAGGATCGCTCTTCGCTGGCCTGTGATTCTGGAATGTATTCTAAATGAGACAACCCACACAAAAAGCAGGTGTAAAAGCACCTGAGTGTTGCGCTTCGATGGTGTAGGGAAATGCACCTGAGGCCAGATGCAAATGTGAACCATAAGGAGCTCTGTAGGCACGTTGTGTTGGGCTAATTTCGTCTGCCTCACCAAGCCGAATTTGACAATCAAAGCTGCGTTACAGCAGAATATGCGTACATGGATGCCATGGCTGGTGGTGCTCAGATGCAGCACCCAACTTTTGGATCTCGCTCACACCTGAAACAGAATTTTCTTGAAGGATGAAGTAACATCTCCTTTCCCACGTCTTGTTTGAACCCTACTTGTTTCGGTCAGGCACCCCTCCTGCAATTCACTGGGTGCGGGTGCACCTGTACACACCCTGCACAGGGCAGCAGTTCGTCGCTGGGTCCTTTAACACACAGCCCTTCATGTTACCAGCCCAGTCCGAGGTCTGAACACTGGATCTCAGGAGCTGCTGCTTCCAGTAGCTGAACCTTCTTACCTAAGGGCCTATGGAGCTGGTGGCTTAGCGGTTTAAGGTACTGGATTATGGACCAGAAGATCCAGGGTTCAACTCCCATTTTTGCCAAGCTGTCACTGTTAACCTACAGTTGCTTGGATTATAAGATTTGTAGTTCTGCAATTACAGGCTGTAGTCCATCTGTTTCTCTTCATACTTTGTCAGTAGCTTTCCTCTGCTCTCTAATGATCAGGACCAGCAAAGATCAGGTACCATTTGGGTGGTGGATCGTTCTCAACACTGCACTGACACTGACGTGGTGGTGGTGGTGTGTTAGTGTGTTGTGCTGGTACGAGTGGATCGGACACAACAGTGCTGCTGGAGTTTTAAAACACTGTGTTCTCCCTATTAGACCGAACTACCATATTGCTCCACCTTATACAGTAGATGTAAAGTCCGAGACAGTAGTTCATCTGTTGTTGTACACTTTGTGTTGGTCATCCTCTAATGCTCAAACGATGCTGGTGGCTGGACATTTTTGGTAGGCGAACTATTCTCAGTCCAACAGTGACACTGGGGTGTTCGCAAACTCCAGCAGCACTGCTCTTTCTCCCATACCGGCTCGTCGCACACAAACACAGCACCAAACACACCAGTGTCAGTGTGGTGAGAATGGTCCACCAAATCAACTCATGTCGATTCAGTTCAAGGAAAATGCAACACAGCAGAGACAATGCCACTAAATAGATATTTTTCCTCCTTTGAATGTTTCGGTTGATCAGTTCATTGCGTGAAGCCTTTTTAATTCCCTGCTCCTCTGGCTTTCTCTTCAGAAAAAAGCAGAAGAGGCCCACAAGATATTCGAAGGACTCGGCCCTAAGGTAGAGTTGGTGAGTTCACTTGGCTCGTACTGCATGTTTAATGTTTCACAATGCTGCTGCAGTCCTACTGCAGAAGCTAGACCCAATTCCTAGATCACTGCTAATGATGAACCGTTGTTGCCACTTTCCCTTTCCCAATCGTCTCTCAGCCCCTGTACAACCAGCCGTCGGATACTAAAGTGTACCACGACAACATTAAGACGTGAGTATCTCTTCTGTTACTAACTTTATAACGTAGTGATGAGTTTGAAGTTGCAGGCTGTAAGCAGGACGTTTTGGATTAAAAGTGCAGAGTTCAGAACTTTTCTGGCATGGAAAAGTTACGAGCCTGTCAGGTTCCAATAAGTGTGGGTGGGAACAACACAGAAATCTGTGGTTCAGTACTAGGAACTAATGTTAGTTAGAATCTTATTAGACCTATCGAACGTTCACTTTTAACACAGATAACTGCATTCTTAAAATCGTATGGGCTTTGTCCCAAATGGTCCCTTAGTCACTATGCATTCTACATACAGAGCACTCTGTAGACCACAGTCAGTTAGGGTCATAAATAATTTGGGACAGTTCCTTCGACTGGTTGCTCACTGCTCTGCGTCAGCACATGCGTCACGTAAACACACCGGCGTCACCGTGTGGTGGAACTACATGACTGGCGAAGAGATAACGACTTGTACGTTCTGTTTCTTAGTACTTGGTGAAATGAATGTTTTGCAATGACAATACGCTTCTTGTAATCACTGTTTTGTTTTTCTTATCGAATGGCTAAAAAGTACTGAATACACCATGTTGAGATGTATATCCTTCACTCGTATGGTACTGCTTTTATGTGCTATTTGTTTATAGTGTGACATGTACGCGCCAACAACCTGGTTAAATGTAGTATTGCATTACAACTGTGGTGGCTTTACAGTTAGGGTACAGAACTGGGGACCAGAAGGTTCAGGGTTCACATCCCGTTTAAGCTAAGCTGCCACTGTTGGGTTCCTGAGCAAGGCCCATAACCATAAATCCAAATAAACAATAAGCTTTCTGGTTCTGGATCTGTACAGGCGTGTCAGTCCATCACTCATATCAAAAGGGGTTCTTTAGACAGTCAAATTTAGGTTCGTGTGATGCCTGGTTGCCGGAAGGCAGGTCCCAGGTCATTATCGTGTTGGGGTAGCGCATTGCCGTAGTGTCACCCGAGCGAGTTTGAAATATAAAGACAAGAAACTGGGCTCGCTGGGTTAAGTCTTCACCCACATCGGTGTGTGACCACCTAGATGAGGCTGGATTTGCACCAATCAGCCATACCATTAAAACCACCTGCCTAATATTACCAAAGGTGTCCCGTGGTATCTGGCACCAAGACACTAGCAGCTGATCCTTTAAGTGCTGGAAGTTTCTCGACGAGGTCTCCACAGATCCCACTTGTTTCCCACGCATGCTTGATGGGCTCTGGGGAATTGGGATGCCATGTCAGTACCTCGAACCCTACCATGTTCCTCAAACCATTCCTGAACAGTTTTTGCAGCGTGGCAGGGTGCTGAAAGAAGCCACTTCCATTAAGAAATACTTCTGCCATTAAGTGTGTACTTTGTCTGCAACAATGTTTAGGTTTATCTAGGTTTCCCCAGCAGAACATTTCTCTGGGCCGTTCATCACACTGTCAGGTGTTGTTCACTTCAGCTGTCAGCAGTTTTAATGTTATAGCTGATCGGTGTGTGTGTGTGTGTGTTGCACTAAACGAGCTGAGTAAGGTAAAAAGCATGTGTTGCGTCTGTGTGTGTACACAGTAAGGTGAAGGTCAGAGTGTCTGGAGTCTTATCAGTTCTGTGAGCGAGTGTGTGTGTGTCTTATCTCAGTCACTTTATCTTTGCTATCATTCTTGTAGTTTGGGTTTACGTGTTCAGTGGCTTTAAGGCATCATGCCAATGTAAATATTGGTAAGCAAATACACTGCCTGGGCAAAAAAAAAAGGTCACCTCCTGGATTTAACTAGGCAAATAGGTAAATAGTTAAAAAAAGAGCCTTCCATTGGAAAATTGCTGCATTTTTGATCGTCTCAGCTGGCAACAAGTTATTTAAGCCTAAGTGATGCAGTGAGGAGCTTCTCATTTGTTAAACAACCATGTCCAAAGATGTAAGAAAAGATGTGAATCCATTTCAGAAGGGTCAAATTGTGGAAGAGTGGTTCAGGGAGCATGAGCCATCATTTTCACACATGGATTGGCCACCACAGAGTCCAGAGCTGAACCTATTGAGAATCTTTGGGATGTGCTGGAGGAGACTTTGCGTAGTGGTCTAGATCTCCCATCATCAACACAAGATCTTGGGGACAAATGAATGAAGCTCTGGACAGCAATGTTGTGACATTGCAGAAGCTTGTGGAAATGATGCCACAGCGAATGCGTGGTATGAGTTAGTGGTGCTCACCCTGAGTTGTAGTACAGTGTAGGAAGTACACTTTATTAACCTGGAGTGTATGAAAGTCTGTTTTCAGTGCTAGTATGGCTGTCTTGTGGTTTTATCTTGACTAACCGAGCAGTTCAGGATCGAGACTAGCACAAGATTCGTTAAGGTCATTGCCCGGTTCAGGTTTTGTTTGCTTGAGGTAAAAGTGATGTCTACACAGTTCACTAGTCTGCCACCTCAGTGACCCCGTTGGAGTCCAGGCCGTGCCTGTCAGCCTGGTAGGGTTTCACAGTCATGATTGGTCAGCTATGACGAAGAGTAGGATGGGGGAGGGGGGGTCAGCCCCTGGTTCTGTGACCTTACCCAGCCCTGTGATGGAGTGGTGCACTGTTCAGTGTACGTTCTCGCCTGTGTCCTGTCAATTCCGGGAAAGTATTCTGGACACCCCCCAAAAGCAAAAAAAGGGCGAAAAAGTTGTTGAAATAATTGTTTAAAGACTCCTACGACAGCTGCACTGTGCTGAAATACCGGTAGTCAGCATGTCTTTGCCATTCTATAAAAGAGTATCTAATTATAGCTATTGGAGAGTGATATGTAGTCCTGTAGTATCAGTATGTCAAGACCTTTTTTTTATTTGTTTGTTTTATTTAAAGACCATCTATGAAGGCATGAAGCAATATGTGAGAATGTGTTTTGTCTTGTTCTGTTTCTCGCCACAGAAATCAAGTGATGAGGAAGAAGCTCATTCTATTCTTCAAGAGGAGGAACCACGCACGCAAACAGAGGGTGAGTGTGTGTCACAGGTTACCTAATCAAAGCCTCAAAGCCTGGTTTAGCTTTCTTAGAAATGCTTCAGGGAGTCTCCTGCAATGAACTCGGTTGAACCGGTAGTCCATTTTTAGCTTGGCTGTTGCTCGGTCTTGGTTTGGTGATTGCTGTGTATGTACATTTTCGAAGGGCAGATGAATATAGCACAACGTCCAGCAATGTGGATTGAAAGTCTTAAGTTTAGTCGGTTAGAGTCGATGATTGTGTGTATTAGCGGAGCTTTGAAATTTCAGCCAGCGAGAGAGAAGATAACTTAAGATGTTGAGGTTCTCTTTAGGAGTGTCTAGGATGGACATGATTAGGAATGAGATCATCAGAGGGACAGCACAGGTTGGAAAATTGGGAGACAAAATCCGAGAGGGAAGACTGAGATGGTTTGGACATGTGCAGAGGAGGGATAGTGGATATATTGGTAGGAGGATGTTGGAGATGGAGCTGCCAGGCAAGAGACGGAGAGGAAGACCAAAGAGGAGTTATTTGGTTGTGGTGAATGAAGATATGCAGGGAGTTGGGGTGAGAGTAGAGGATGTGGAGGACAGGGTGAGGTGGAAATGTTTAACTCGCTGTGGTGACCCCTGATAAAGGGAGAAGCCGAAAGAAGAAGAAGAGAGAGAAGTTGATACGTTTGGACTTGTTTCAGCTGAAACTCGATTCACGATTCAGTACACTGATTCAGTGATTCAGATTCACAATAGCCCTTGCTCAGTGTAGAACTCTGCTGTGATTTTCTGTGTTGTTATATTTACAACACTGTATCCTTAGTGCAAATAAGTCCTCATGGGTCCTAAAATAGTTTGAGCCAACCAAAAGGAAAGCGAGTCCTCCATAACACAGGCTGCAGTTAGCTTAGCAGCTATGCTAGTGCCCGGAGTTCACCAATAGAGTAAGTGTTTTGCTTTTCATATCCAATCCATTACTCACTAAATTACTTGAGGTTTTTCAACACTTTATTATAAAATCAGCTTTGTGTTAATACTTTTGGCCAGCTGTAGGTTAATGTAAGTGTTGTAAACATTAACTTACAATATAGACCGCTGTACCAACAGTCATTAAACTCCTCAGTGCATGTTACATTTAACTTCTGATGGATTTGCCGAAATATATCCCCATCATAAATCAGGGAGCATCTGTACAATACAGCTCCATTAATGCATATAATGCCTTATACAATGGATTTTCTGTGAAAATCTGTAGTTTTTATTTCAGTGTATGGACTCTGGACCAGAAGGTCCGTGGTTCAAATCCCACCTCTGCCAAGCTGCCACTGTTGGGTCCTTGAGCAAGGCCCTTAACCCACAATTGCTTGGATTGTAAGGTTGTATCAATTGTAAGTCACTCTGGATAAGGGCGTCTGCTAAATGCTGTAAATGTAAATACATAGATATGTGTGTAATAGGACTTTTTCATTCTGATTACACAAGCTGAACTACTGTCTACGTATTGGTGTAGTGTTGACCAGTAAAGCTGAAACCACATTCAGGGGAAGCATTTCTTTATTCTTACAATTTCTCGTCTGTCTGTCTGCTTTTCTGTCTGTCTAAGGTTTGGTGCCAGTTCTCTTAGACTCCTAACAGTAGTAGTCCATCTGGTCTCACTCATTCTGCTGACACTGCACCAAGCAGATGGACTGCAGACTATTAGCTATATTTTAAAGTGTTTCCGCATCTGTCTGTTCTTTCTGGTTCGCCGAACATATTATTGTTCGTAGGTGACCCATATCTGTTACTTTTTGCCACGTTATGCATGATCTGCATGCTCTGTAGTCAAAAACTTTGAGGCAATGTTTGCAAGACAATAAATCATTTCTGCTGCCACTATATTACTGAAGTGGCTGCAGGCCTTTATGTGCCAGATGGTTTGTGATGGAGGTCTGCTCACTGTTCGTGATTAGGGTTAAAAAGTCCATGTGTAGTTTTTTACATACACTGCCTGGCCAAAAAAAAAAGGTCTCACACTCTAATATCTTGTTTCCACCAGTGTTAATTTTGTTGACGAATTATTTTTGTCATAGTTTTCGCCAATGACTCTTTTTTTGTTTTATATATATATAACGAAAACGAGACAATGACTAAACTAAAATGAATGAAAAATGACAAAAACTAGCATGGAATGAATTGACACTTGTCAACGAATAAAAATGAGACAAATGTTTGGCAGACGACATCCAATCAAATCTGACAATTTAGGAACAGACCCAATCATAACTTGAGTGTATGTGGAAAGGCGGGATGAGTTGGGTAGCGATCCAATCAGTGATGATGTAAGATACAGACGTTTGATCTGACCCCGGGTCGACTAGCTTGACAATGAATTTGTCGGAACGTATCCCCGTCGTAAATTGGGGAGAACCTGTAGATTAGTGCTTTAATTCTTACTTGTATCATCTCGGCAGCATATTGGGTCCTTCCAAGGTTTCTTCCTTAGAACATTTCGGGAGCCACTGCCACCCTCGGCTTGCTCAGTTACGACTGTGGGTCTAGATATTTAAAATGTTGCTTTGAGTCAATGCTCCATTGGGGGGTGGGGGAGGGGAATCGATGTGAATCAATGTTGCCTTTCATTTGGGTTCGTTTAGTGTCATCGACAAAAAAAAACTACTGTTATTAGTGGTAGAATGTGGAAGTAAACATGGGCTAAATTTGAATTGTCTGTGCGCTCAGGAGCAGAAGATCTGCCAGCGCTATGACCAGCTGATGGAGGCGTGGGAGAAGAAGGTGGAGCGGATGGAGAACAACCCGCGGCGCAAGGCCAAGGAGAGCCGCACGCGCGAGTACTACGAGCGCCAGTTCCCCGAGATCCGCAAGCAGCGGGAGCAGCAGGAACGCTTCCAAAGGTCAGGCCCATGCCATTACCCTCGTCCTGAATTCCCAGCGTTCCCTCATCGCTTCTATTCCAGGAAATGTGAAAATAGGCTGGCCTGGTAACTTGTTTTGCAGACGTGCACTCTCATAGGACTTGAACGTACATAGAAAGGCACACACTGACCATCAGTCCCTGTGATGTAACTCTGTGTGTAAACAGCCAGAGCAACTCTGTGTTCCGATTATAAATAACACTGGCTTGCCAACAGCCTTTTGGTCAGCTGTGAAACCCTTTAGAGACGAGGTCAGAGGTTATGTGTGTTGCGCTTCCTGGTACCGACGCCGTGGGGCTTTCCCGGAACTGAGCTCGAGAGAACAGCACTTGACACGAACAACATTTCTCACGTTTTCCACTAACCGAACACGAGATAACTGTGCGACCTTGTTTAGTTATTTGAATACGACTGGTAGTTTAGTCCAGGTACAGGTTTTTTGAAAGCAAACCGATTGCATCTGGTCTCAAGTATGATGGGACTGTGGTAGCCTAGCGGTTAAGGTACTGGACTATGGACCAGAAGGTTCAGGGTTCAAATCCCACATCTGCCAAGCTACCACTGTTGGGTCCTTGAGCAAGGCCCTTAACCCACAATTGCTTGGATTGTAAGACTGTACCAATTGTAAGTTGCTTTGGATAAGGGTGTCTGTAATGTCTAAATGCTGTAAATGTAAATACCAAAACAAGACACAAACATGGAGGAATTCCATTTAACATGATTGGTTAATAATCCCATCATAGTCGGATTTCTGCAGTTATCTGATTATTCATGTGGTCATGTGTACAGCATACTCCGATCAGATTAAGAAATCTGGTAAAGGGAGCTGGATTTTACACCAGTAATTGGATTACTCTTAGCATACATACCCAATTATAATGGGGGTTTTCAGACTGCACCTGGGCATGAGCCTTCCACCATGGTTGCCAGGTCTGCGTATCCTAAAGGCTTGACTGTATTTGGCCACTCCCCCCCACTACTACCCCAGAATCAAACGTGCCACGGAATTGAAGGCAGCGAAATGGCTGTCGAACACTTTGCGGAAAACTCTGAAACGCAGTATACACTTGAGAAAATTTATTTATTGTGTAATATTAAAGTGTGAAGGTTTAAGAGGTTCCACATTCTCTGAATATTAAGTTCATGTACGTGCTGATGGGAATACTGACAAAAACTGATCTTCTGCAGTTATCAGATTATTAAGTGCGTGTGAATGCATTGATGGTTGGAAGCGCCCCATTTTTTAAAGACTTGGCTTTATTTGGCCTCTCTTTATTCTTTGCCTATGATGAGCTTTTCATGTGGGATCTGGCAACCCAAGAATTAAACTTGCGACCGAATTATAGGTAGCGAAACAGCTATCTAACACTTCAGGATGACTCTGAAACCCAGTATGTACTCGAGAAAAATTAGTATAAACAAAAAAGTTGATTATTTTATGTAAAATTTTGAAGGAGTGTTTCTGTGAGAATATTGGCTGGTTACAAAGTAGAAATGTAATTACTGCCTGAGTCATATAAACCCAGAGGTTCCCCATTTATCTGAATACTGAGTGCATGTGGACTTGTTGAATGGATTACTGACTAAATCTCATTTTCTGCAGTTATCGGATTATTAAGTGCATGTAAACAAATTGACGGCTGCCAAGTCTGCCTATTCAAAATATTTCGCCTTTGTTTTTTTTGTGGCGAGATCTGGCAACCCAGGAATTAAACGTGACATGGAATGAATGGCAGCAACACGGCTTTTGAACATTTCGTGGAGACTCTGAAACGCAGTATATACTCGGGAAAACGAAGAATTGGACTATTTCATATTCAGTTTTTGAAGTTTGTTACATGTTTCGGTGAGATTATTGGCTGGTTGCAAAGTAGAAATCCAGTTACTGCCTGAGCCATGTAAACCTGTAGGTGGCATATTACCTGATTACACAAGTGTATGTATACTCGTGAGTCTGTATGTCCTTCCAGTGTCTGTGTGGGTTTTCTGTGGGTACTCCGGGTTCCTCCCACAGTCCAAACACGGACCTGTTAGCTTAATTGAGATATATATATATATATATATATATATATATATATATATATATATATATATATATATATACACACGGGAAATCACATTGTAGGATTTTTAAAGAATTTTATTGTAAATTATGGTGGAAAATAAGTATTTGGTCATTCTTCATTGCCTGAGAAGTGTGTTTGGGATCATTGTCATGTTCCATCTTCAATGCTGTCACTGATGGAAGGAGGTTTTGGCTTAAAATCTCACGATACATGGCCCCGTTCATTCTTCCCTTAACACGGATCAGTCGTCCTGTCCCCTCTGCAGAAAAACAGCCCCAAAGCATGATGTTTCCACCCCCATGCTTCACAGTAGGTATGGTGTTCTTGGGATGCAACTCAGCATTCTTCTTCCTCCAAACACGACGAGTTGAGTTTTTTACCAAAAGTTCTATATTTTGGTTTCATCTGACCACATGATATTCTCCCCAATCACTCTTCTGGATCATCCATATGCTCTCTCTGGCAAACTTCAGACGGGCCTGGACATGTACTGGCTTAAGCAGGGGGACACGCCTGGTACTGCAGGATCCGAGTCCCTCTCGGCGTAGTGTGTTACTGATGGTAGCCTTTGTTACTTTGGTCCCAGCTCTATGCAGGTCATTCATCAAGGTCCCTCTCCATGTAGTTCTGGGATTTCTGCTCACCGTTCTTCATGATCATTTTGACCCCACGGGATGAGATCTTGCATGGAGCCCCAGATCGAGGGAGAATTATTTAGGGAATGGTCTTGTATGTCTTCCATTTTCTTACAATTGCTCCCACAGTTGATTTTAGTCACACCCACCTGCTTGCCTATTGTAGATTCACTCTTCCCCGGCCTGGTGCAGGTCTACAATTTTCTTCCCTGGTGTCCTTCGACAGCTCTTTGGTCTTGGGCCATGGTAGAGTTTGGAGTCTGACTGTTTGAGGCTGTTGGACAGGTATACAGATAACAAGGTCAAAACATGTGCCATTAAATACAGGTAACGAGTGGAGGACAGAAGAGCTTCTTAAAGAAGAAGTTACAGGTCTGTGAGAGCCAGAAATCTAGGCTTGTTTGTGGGTGACCAAATACTTATTTTCCATCATGATTTACAATAAAATTCTTTAAAAATCCTACAATGTGATTTCCTGGATTTTTTTCTCATTGTGTCTCTCATAGTTGAAGTGTACCTATGATGAAAATGACAGACCTCTCTCATCTTTCTAAGTAGGAGAACTTGCTCAATCAGTGGCTGACTAAATACTTTTTTTGCCCCACTGTATATACACACAAACGTATGTATTCGTGTATATATAATCGTGTATTCGTTGATCGGATTACTGACAAAATGTGATTTTCCACAGTTTTTTTTTTAGTGCATGTAAACGCACTCTGATATGAGCTGGGTAGTGCAGGCCAGTTGTTAACAGCTCTTTATGGCAAGCCTCTGCTGTTCTGCTTAATACTGTGAACAAAATGCGAAGTGGTCCGGGACCGTTTTCCTTTCATAATGCACAAGCCCATTGTGTCTGTACTGTCCCTGACCAGGCTGGACACACTGCCAAACCCAGGTTTCTGCAGTAGTGAGCGAGTCTAATTGACTGCCTCGATAAAATGTTGTCGCTTTGCTTCTGAGACTTCCCATTTTTCTACTTTCTTATTCATCTAACAAGGCTGTTCTTGTTTGTACTAGACCTCCGGCATCAGTTCCTTCTTCCTGGCTCTGTGCTGTTTATTTTGTCTGCTCTTAAATCCCCAGCCTGGCAAGCCTTATTTCCACCTATTCTCACAGTGATCTGTGATCTGCTGGTCAGTTACCTGTGCACAGTTTAATGAATTGTCCTGAGAAGACATGTACTGGTCCCTTTAGGAGCTTAACAGGGTGGCTGTGTGCCACTGCTTTAAAGATTTGGAGAGATTAGAGTACAGTGTGGCAGCAGATTTGAACCTAGGTTAACTTGCTTCAGAGGCAAAGAACGTTTCTTCTTTAAAGCTTTGCTGATGTGCTTGTGGTGGGGTTGGTTACTCACCATTGTTTGCAGAAAGGTGTCTTCCTGCTGAAGCCCTCAAAGTGATTTCAGGTTATCTGAGGACAGTTATGAAAAACCATTACGTAATGTCTCACACTTGTTTTTTTTTTTTTTTTTTTCTCTCTCTCTCTCGCTCACCCTTTAACTTCTTAAATCCTCTTTTTTTCTGTCAGGGTGGGCCAGAGAGGAACAGGGCTGTCTGCCACCATAGCAAGGAGCGAGCACGAGATATCGGAGATCATAGACGGCCTTTCCGAACAGGAGGTGAGATTTCTGGTATTACCCAAATCCTCTCTTTCAGGACCAGAGCTTGACATTGGCAACCAAAGGGGAGTCATACTACTAAAATCTAGTGGCACAACAGTACCATAAATATGACCTAAAACATCATCAGATTTTCACACAAGTCCTAAAAGTAGATAAAGAGAACCCAGTTACACAAATGAGACAAAAATATTATACTTGGTCATTTATTTATTGAGGAAAATGATCCAATATTACATATTATGAGTGGCAAAAGTATGTGAACCTCTAGGATTAGCAGTTCATTTGAAGGTGAAAATTAGAGTCAGATGTTTTCCAGTCAATGGGGATGGCAATCAGGTGTGAGTGGGCACCCTGTTTTATTTAAAGAACAGAGATCTATCAAAGTCTGCTCTTCACAACAGGTTTGTGGAAGTGTATCATGGCACAAACAAAGGAGATTTCTGAGGACCTCAGAAAGAGAGTTGTTGATGCTCATCAGGCTGGAAAAGGTTACAAAACCATCTCTGAAGAGTTTGGACTCCACCAGTCCACAGTCACACAGATTGTGTACAAAGGCCCCCAGGGTAACTTCTAAGCAACTGAAGGCCTCTCCCACATTGGCTAATGTTAATGCTCATGAGTCCACCATCAGAAGAACACTGAACAACAATGGTGTGCATGGCAGGGTTGCAAGGAGAAAGCCACTGCACTCCAAAAAGAACATTGCTGCTCGTCTGCAGTTTGCTAAAGATCACGTGGACGAGCCAGAAGGTTATTGGAAGAATGTTTTGTGGACAGTTGGAACAAAAATAGAACTTTTTGGTTTAAAAGAAAAGCGTTATGTTTGGAGAAAGACAAACGCTGCATTCCAGCATAAGAACCTTATCCCATCTGTGAAACATGGTGGTGGTAGTATCATGGTTTGGGCCTGTTTTGCTGCATCTGGGGCAGGACGACTTGCCATCATTGATGGAACAATGAATTCTGAATGATATCAGAGAATTCTAAAGGAAAATGTCAGGACATCTGTCCATGAACTGAATCTCAAGAGAAGGTGGGTCATGCAGCAAGACAACGACCCTTCCTTCCATATGGAGGAATGGGCTAAAATTCCTCCAAGCCGGTGTGCAGGACTGATCAACAGCTACAGGAAACGTTTAGATGCAGTTATTGCTGCACAGGGGGGTCACACCAGATACTGAAAGCAAAGGTTCACATACTTTTGCCATTCACTGATATTTAATATTGGATTATTCTTCTCAATAAATAAATGACCAAGTATAACATTTTTGTCTCATTTGTCTAACTGAATTCTCTTTATCTACTTTTAGGACTTGTGTGAAAATCTGATGATGTTTTAGGTCATATTTATGCAGAAATACAGAAAATTCTAAAGGGTTCACAAACTTTCAGGCACCACTGTAGAAACTTGGAATGCACTTGTAAAGAATATAATGTTTATTTTTAGCCTGGATGGATGTTGAAGGTGTTAGTCTGTTTCAGAAGGGTCAAATGGTGAAAGAGTGGTTCAGGGACATCACAGGGGACGTTCGAGGCTTTGTCTGCTCTGAGGTGCTCGGCGTTTGTCCAAATACTATTTGCACATGTTAAATAAAATTAAATAACTTGAAAATACACGTACATAAATGACTTAAAAAGATATTTATTAAGCTTATGTTTAATTTGAGCTAAGTGTTTAGCTGTTTTTAAAAGAGCCAAAACGAAAGAAGGTGGAAAAAATCTATAAATGGATCCCAAGAGAAAACGGAAAGAAACTTTTTTATGATAATTATTTATAATTTTGCCAAAAAGTATTTGCATTGAATCACTTCATTCTTTTGGTCTGTGCATATGCTGGTTTATAAGGGGTCTCCAAGAATAAAGGTTGGGAAGCCCTGAACTAGAGTAACCCTGTCTACTGGACATTGGAATTGAGTTGGCATAACTGTAGGTGTCAGAAGCAGAGTTATCGTGGCAATAGAATGCAGTAACGCGAAAACAGAAAAAGTGATGAATCTGTGTGTTTGCAGTGAAATACTTGAGTGCTGACAGATGCTCTTTCTTGTCTCTGTCCACCCTTCAGAACAATGAAAAGCAGATGAGGCAGCTATCCGTCATCCCTCCCATGATGTATGATTCAGAGCAGCGACGCGTGAAGTTTATCAACATGAACGGACTTATGGACGACCCCATGAAGGTCTACAAGTCACGCCAGTTCATGAATGTCTGGACTGAGCATGAGAAGGAGATTTTTAAGGAGAAGTGAGTAGCTACAAGCACACAGGTGTATCTCTTGGGGAATCTGTACATGTATTTAAAAAGAAAAAGTATGTATATGTGTGTATGTGTAATACTATGTATGTTGAATACTTTGTTCTGTACAAAGTGGATTGTGCTGACAACAAAATCACACAAAAATCATCAATGGAAATCAAATGTATTAACCAATGGAGGCCTGGATTTGGAGTCGCACACAAAATTAAAGTGGAAAAAAACACTACAGGCTGATCCAACTTTGATGTAATGTCCTTAAAACAAGTCAAAAATGAGGCTCAGTATTGTGTGTGGCCCTCCACGTGCCTGTATGACCTCCCTACAACGCCTGGGCATGCTCCTGATGAGGTGCTGGATGGTCTCCTGAGGGATCTCCTCCCAGACCTGGACTAAAGCATCCGCCAACTCCTGGGACAGTCTGTGGTGCACGTGACGTTGGTGGATGGAGCGAGACATGATGTCCCAGTTGTTGCTCAATCGGATTCAGGTCTGCGGAACGGGTGGGCCAGTCATAGCTTCAATGCCTTCATCTTGCAGAAACTGCTGACACACTCCAGCCACATGAGATCCAGCATTGTCCTGCATTAGGAGGAACCCAGGGCCAACCGCACCAGCATATGGTCTCACAGGGGTCTGAGGATCTCATCTCGGTACCTAATGGCAGTCAGGCTACCTCTGGCGAGCACATGGAGGGCTGTGCGGCCCTCCAAAGAAATGCCACCCCCCACACATTACTGACCCACTGCCAAACCGGTCATGCTGAAGGATGTTGCAGGCAGCAGAATCGCTCTCCATGGCATCTCCAGACTCTGTCACGTATGTCCACGTGCTCAGTGTGAACCCTGCTTTCAACTGTGAAGAGCACAGGGCACCAGTGGCGAATTTGCCAATCCTGGTGTTCTCTGGCAAATGCCAAGCGTTCTGCACGGTGTTGGGCTGTGAGCACACCCCCCATCTGTGGACGTCGGGCCCTCATACCATCCTCATGGAGTCGTTTTCTAACTATTTGTGCAGACACATGCACATTTGTGGCCTGCTGGAGGTCATTTTGCAGGGCTCTGGCAGTGCTCCTTCTGTTCCTCCTTGCACAAAGGCGGAGGTAGTAGTCCTGCTGCTGGGTTGTTGCCCTCCTACGGCCTCCTCCACGTCTCCTGGTGTACTGGCCTGACTCCTGGTAGCGCCTCTGGACACTACGCTGACAGACACAGCAAACCTTCTTGCCACAGGCTTGCATCATGGATGAGCTGCACTACCTGGAGCCACTTGTGTGGGTTGTAGAGTCCGTCTCATGCTACCACGAGTGTGAAAGCACCACCAACATTCAAAAGTGACCAAAACATCAGCCAGAAAGCATAGGTACTGAGAAGTGGTCTGTGGTCCCCACCTGCAGAACCACTCCTTTATTGAGTGTGTCTTGCTAATTGCCAATAATTTCCACCAGTTGTCTATTCCATTTGTACAACAGCATGTGAAATTGATCGGCAATCAGTGTTGCTTCCTAAGTGGACAGTTTGATTTCACAGAAGTTTGATTTACTTGGAGTTATATTGTGTTGTTTAAGTGTTCCCTTTATGTTTTTGAGCAGTTTATATATATATATATATGCATGCATGCTCCGGTGGAGTGAATCTCTTGTTTTTAGTTGTTGTTATTCCTGTTAGACCTTCATGATTTCTCCTCCTCTCATTTAAAATGGCACAGAAAGACCGCTCAGCTAGCCAACAGCATGCACACATCTCTTTCCCAGCCTTATTTTACCGTGGTTCTGGGCCCTGACCACAATATATGAAAGGGGAATATTTTCAGCTAATTGCTCTAAAGAAACCAGTCTAATTTTCTCCCCACAAATTGCAGCCTTTGCCAGAAGAGCTGATACCGGGTATGACAAGGGTTCTGTGGGCTGTAGAACGTTTTATGGACTCTCAGAGAAGAATCACGATTGAGAGTCAGATTGTACACATGAATACTCGGGCTGGCAAATTGATCACAGTGGTACTGAGCATCCATTTCAGACGCCCAGAAAATCCACGCTGTGTAAGGCATTATATGCATTAATGGAGTTGTATTGTACAGGAGCTCTTTGATTTATCGTGGGGATACGTTCCAACAAATCCTTCATAAGCTACCTGTATCATGAACTCATGAGTTTGAGTGTTTGGTACAGCGGTCCTATTTAAAGGATACTATGATTAGTGATAAGTTACTGTTTAAAACACTTAAATTAACCTACAGTTGGCCAAAATCATTAACATAAAGCTTTAAGAAATCTCATGCAATTTAGTGAGTAATGGGTTGAAAGTGAAACGTAAAAGCAAAACACTTATTTTGTTGATGAACTCAGCACGCTAGCAGAAGCTAACTGCAGCCTGTGTTCTGGAGCATTCAGTTCCTGTTATGCTTTCGGTTGGCTCTTATAAACTAAGCCCTTTATCATCCATGTAGACGTGTTTGCACTACGAATACAGTACTGTAGATGTAAAATTAAAGAAAAACACGTTAAAAAAAGCAGAGATCTTCTCTGTTGTGAACCTGAATCCTTGTGTAGTGAATCGTGAGTTGTGAATCGAGTTTCTGCTGTAACGAGTCACGTGGCTCGACTCGTACAAGTTTAAGTAAGTGCACCGAGGACCAAATTTTTGTAGTCAAAATGGGTCTAGAACCGAATTTGACAGGTTTCAAGGTAGTCAAGAACAGAGGCATCACCGTATGTTATTCACACGATTCAATTTAAGCTCTGAATTAGTTTTTAAATGGCGTTAATCATATTTTCATTACTTGACCAGGGGAACCACGTGTAGTTATCAGCTGTGTCTGACATGGTCCCATAATCATTATTTACTACAGTGTATATATTATATGTAGCATTTATTGAACAGGTTTGTTGAGAGTAGTCCATTATTTTGGACACCTCCTTATGTCTTTGCTCTTTCCTGTGTGCTGTTGAATGTTATCTCCATGTATGGCTGTGTAGTGCTTTTATGGCAAATCAGTGTTTTTTAGCGTTAAGTGTACCTAATCACAAAACGACACTGAAATGTTTAGTCGTTTGACAGCGGGGATGCACATGTTAATCATTCTCTTACTTTTGGATCATCGTGCGTTGTTCAGTAGCTAAAACGCCTCGTTCTTGCTTTCCAGGTTTGTTCAGCACCCGAAGAACTTTGGCCTGATCGCCTCTTATCTGGAACGAAAGGTGAGTGCTTCCTGTCTGCGACAGTGAACTTGTACACACATGCACTCAGACCTGCCATTACTCCAGTTTTAACTCCACGTTCAGCACCAGTTCTTTAGATCTTTTTTATGATCTTTGATATTTTGAAGTAGATGGTAGAGCATGAAAAAGCCAGAATTTATTTTTTTTGTTAATATTGGGTTGTTGTTTTTTTTTACTTTGTCTGGTTATTGCAAAACAACTGATTATCAGCGAGTTAAAAAAGCTTCAAAGCTGTTTATTCTGCTTTATTAAACTATTTGCACTGAGAGTTAAAGCAAAGGTTTGTGACCCTGACCAGAATGAGCAGGGTTAAAATAAAGGGGAGAAAATGTATTCATACAGTGGGGCAAAAAAGTATTTAGTCAGCCACTGATTGTGCAAGTTCTCCTACTTAGAAAGATGAGAGAGGTCTGTAATTTTTATCGTAGATACACTTCAACTATGAGAGACAACATGAGAAAAAAAATTCTCACATTGTAGGATTTTTAAAGAATTTAATTGTGAATCATGGTGAAAAATAAGTATTTGGTCACCCACAAACAAGCAAGATTTCTGGCTCTCACAGACCTGTAACTTCTTCTTTAAGAAGCTCTTCTGTCCTCCACTCGTTACCTGTATTAATGGCACCTGTTTGACCTCGTTATCTGTATAAAAGACACCTGTCCATAGCCTCATACAGTCAGACTTTTCTTATTGACCAAATACTTATTTTCCACCATAATTTACGATTAAATTCTTTAAAAATCCTACAGTGTGATTTCCTGGATTTTTTTTCTCATTTTGTCTCTCATAGTTGAAGTGTAGCTATGATGAAAATTACAGACCTCTCTCATTTTCCTAAGTAGGAGAACTTGCACAATCAGTGGCTGACTAAATACTTTTTTTGCCCCACTGTAAATCGACACACATTTATTAGATTGTGTCAGTGTGTGGATACTGCCCCAGTCACACTTTTTCTCTCTCTCTCCAGTGCGTCTCAGATTGTGTACTGTATTACTACTTGACCAAGAAGAACCAGAACTACAAGACGCTGGTTCGACGCAACTATGGCAGCCGACGACGGAGGAACCAGGTAGACAAAGTGTGCTGTGTTTGTATGAATGTACTCGGGATTAGTCAAGTACCTTAATACCCATGTACAATGAACCTTCGGTTGGCGTATTCAATTCCTGTTTTGTTTTTTCGGTTGGCTTTTATAAACTAACCTTTTTAGGACCCCATGAGGACTTATTTGCACTGAGAATACAGTACTGTAGATAAAAAAAAATAAAGAATAAACAAAGAATAAACATGATAAACACAGCGGAGCTCTTCACTGAGCAGGGGTTTATCTGAATCACTGTGTATTGAGTCGAGAATCGAGTTTCGACTGAAACGAGTTGCACATACAAGTTGCGTAGAGTATTGAGGCAAACGACGAGAACCGACACACTTTTCTGGTCAAAATGCGTAGAGGACCGAATTCGACAAGTTCCGAGGTGATAAACAATGTACAAAATATACAATGCTTTGCACATGTAGCTGTCATTAAAGATGCCTCTTTATTTAGCTCTTGTTCCCCCCATGAGAGAAGAGATCTCAGCATCTACTCCAGTTAAGCAGTGCGCTGATACTTTTAAAGCCTTTATTTGTACAGGTCTCACTAGTAGCACTTAAAGACTTAGGCAGGTATCGGCATTCCAGAAACTTTTTTAGAACATGAGGACACTTCTGCTTGTTAAATTATATGGAGACGAACATCCAGACAAGGGTAATGTTATCAGAGCAGCACCAGTCTGGACAGAAATAAAATCTCCATGTATCAACTGTAACGGTTTTTCCCCATAGTTTGGCCATTGGTATTTCTGACTCTAACAAGTTACCAGTCTAGCTCATGTGTGCTTGGTTGGTTCAGTTCTTTCTTGGCCTGACAGAAAATGAATGACAAAGGGGTGGTGCTTGTCTTGATCTCACAGCAACTTGGACAGTTTCCCAAATACCAGGATCCCAAACTTGTCTGTCAAGGCCTCTTGCGTCATACGTCAGTGACCTGTGTGCACTTCAGATTGTAGGCCAAAGCGCCGCTAGTACGTTTGTCCTGCTAAAGTCTATATTCATTCGGCGTTGTATTCAAATGAGGTTTTTCCATACGTCTCGCCACATTGTCAAACCATATAGCTGAGTTCAGAGTTTGTCTGAATATCATTTGTGTGTGGAAAGACTAAAGGGAGTCAGCGGTGTGGAGATGCGCTTTGAAAGAGTACATTTGGCAGCTGTAGCATGACTGTGCTTGGGCCATTCGGACATTTACATTATTCGATCTTTGCTGTCATTGGTGAATGCTTGTTCTTAATTCCCACATTATCAAAAGCATACCATTTACTGTTCATTGTAATATCATACACACAGGGCTGTGCAAAAGTCTTAAGCCAGCTTTAGATCAGATACACGATTGTTTTAGAATTGGTAGAATGACCATATGTAATTATTTCTCAGTCTTTTTATTGGAAAACATCCAGAAAATGTAGGACATTTGTATGCAATGGTAAAAAAAACTAAACAGCTTGTATAGGCTACAGTGGAAAGTATTTAATGCGACCAGGATCCAGCAGCTTCATCGGGATGCCAAGTTGAGCCTTCAACAGTCTGAAGAAGCTTGATCTTGGTCTTGATGTTGGTCTTTTTGGAAGGGTGGCAGCCAAGAAACCACTTTTTTGCAAGGGGAACTGGGTGAAAAGTCTAAGATATGCTAAAGCTCACAAAGGTCAGTGGAAAAGAGTATTATGGAGAGGCGAATATAATTTTTTTGGTTGTATTCATTGATGATATGTTAATGTCATACCTCTGTTTCTCTCTGGGATATGGTAGATTAAGAGAATAGTTGGTTCTCATACTCACAACGTTGGATGTGGGAAATGTGTTCATACGTAGAGACCTTAAGGGAAAAATGGTTATGGTTTGACGACTGGGTCAGAGCATCTTCTAAACGAGGCTTGTTGGGTCCTCCATAGTTAATCATGATTAATCAGATTTTTGCTTGCTCACCAAATAAGTAATTTTTTTTTTATATGGCCCTGAGACATAAATCTTGGTCCTCCCAAGGTTTCTTTTAGAACATTAAGGGAATTTTTCCTTGCCACTGTCACCCTAAACTTGCTCAGCTAGACAGTTTTAAAGCTATAGAAACCATTTTGACTTGGTTTGGTCATTAAATAAATTGTCAACAAATTGGTCAAGTATTATTTAAGGTAAATGGCTCAATATTGCATATCTGTGATTGGCAAAAGTATGTGAACCTCTAAGATTATCGGGGAAACTAGTCTGGTGTTTCATAAGACTGGCTCTTGGATAGGATGTCAGGTGGGGGATCATCCCTCAGCACTGCAACAGCGATGCCTCCTGAACCCTCAGTGATGGACTCGGACTGCCATTCTGGGACTCAGTCGGTGGGGCAATGCCCCTCTAGGGTGCCCTGGATCACCCTGTCTCCCTGCATGTCTTTTTGTTTGTAATAGTTGGTAATAACATTCAAAAACTTTCCTTCATGAGCTGTCCAGAAGTATTCAATTGCCTGATGACTCGGGGACAGATTGCACCTGACATTTTCCGTTCACTCGACTACTCTCAAAGTTAGTTCCTGTGTGTGTGTGTGCATGAGTTTGGGAGTTTGTTTATGTGTAACTGTGTCTTGGTGTAGCACTGATCATGAGAGAGGGCTACTGGGTCACTGGAGGCATGCAGTGCACTGTCAGGAGTCCAGTATCAATAATTAAGAAGATAGTTTGCTGAGTCCAGACTTACTCGCGCACTGACCTTCCAGCACTGTGGAGGACATTGGGAGTGATCTCTGGCTATTTTTGGTAGTGTGTTATGAGAGCAGTGACAATAAACATTTACTAGGTTTAGCACTTAGGATGATGTTTGACCTCGTGATCCTGATTTGCGAGCAGATGCACCTGTTTGGTGTGGGGATATAATTAAAGGATGTTTAGAAGTTGATGGGATAATGGGTGTACAGCTACAGAACCTGGCTTTTGAGTATGCTGAACTGAAATGAAACTTTTTTCTGTTTTTTATTGTTGTTTAATGAGGCGTTAGAAATTTTATTTGGTAGTTCAACTTGTAATTACAAATAGTGAACACCAGCACACCATCACGGCTACCACCTAGGCCTCCTGTTTTGAATTCTATTCCATAGACTCTTATCAAGGCCCTGACTTACCCCTGTGCTGATCTCATTTGCCAGAGTATTGGTTCCTCCTCCCTGTGTGTTTACAATTACTTTGTAATTGGTATCAAGTCTGAGTCTTATTTTGTTTTATTATTTATTTTTATGAATCATTATTTTTTTCTATTTTGGTTGAAAACCATTTCTGACCAAAAACTTTTGGTGGTCGAAATTTCAGTACTACTCTAGTATATGGTGACACGATTAGCTGCTGTTGTCAATCTATGAGAGTGTTGTAGGTGGGGTTGGGATGACAAGAAAACCCCAGTTCACAGTTTGCATTAAATAAATAAGTGTGTTATTGCTACTTTTTTATCCACCCCCTGTAGGTTTAATGTGTACTTATTGACAAAAAAAACCTCACCCTTGTAGAAATGTTGGATTGCTGCAAATCTCGAAATGAAGTTCTGTCTCAGGCAGATAGTCAAGGGAGTACAAGTGTGGTCTGATTAGACACTGGGTCTTGCCTTATGAGGGAGTTAAAGTGCTTCTCCAGCTGCCCTATAAAAAGGCTCTTTGTGGCTACTTTTGGGTTGTGTACCTCTTGGTGAGCGATTGTTGACTGCTAGACATGCCTCTATGATGCACTTTTGCCCAGTTGACAGACTTTGAGATGGGGTGCATCGTTGGACTTGGAGAAGCAGGTTGCTCGTATTGATGAATTACCCACCATCTGGGGCGTTTTGATCTAGCTGTTAGGAGGTGTTGGGAGCAGCGGTTCTGCGAGGGCACGAACACAAGGCAACAGGCTCTGAAGTATTTAGTCAAAAACAAACACAAGGCAAAAAAATATTTAGTCAGCCACTGATTGTGCAACTTCTCCTACTTAGACAGATGAGAGAGGTCTGTAATCTTTATCAGAGGTACACTTCAACTATGAGAGACAAAATGAGAAAAAAATGCAGGAAATCACATTGTAGGATTTTTAAAGAATTTAATTGTAAATTATGGTGGAAAATAAGTATTTGGTCAATAACAAAAGTTCAACTCAATACTTTGTAACATAACCTTTGTTGGCAATGACAGAGGTCAAACATTTCCTGTAAGTCTTCACCAGGTTGGCACACACTGTAGCTGGTATTTTGGCCCATTCCTCCATGCAGATCTCCTCTAGAGCAGTGGATGTTTTGGGGCAACACGAACTTCACAAATTTTCTATGGGGTTGAGGGCTGGAGACTGGCTAGGCCACTCCAGGAACTTTAAATGCTTTTTATGGAGTCACTCCTTCGTTGCCCGAGTGGTGTGTTTATGATCATAGTCATGCTGGAAGACCCAGCCACGTTCCATCTTCAATGCTCTCACTGATGGAAGGAGATTTTGGCTTAAAATCTCACGACACATGGCCCCGTTCATTCTTCCCTTAACACGGATCAGTCGTCCTGTCCCCTCTGCAGAAAAACAGCCCCAAAGCATGATGTTTCCACCCCCATGCTTCACAATAGGTATGGTGCAACTCAGCATTCTTCTTCCACCAAACGGCAAGTTGAGTTTTTACCAAAACGTTCTATGTTGGTTTCATCTGACCACATGATATTCTCCCAATCCTCTTCTGGATCATCCATATGCTCCCTGGCAAACTTCAGACGGGTCTGGACATGTACTGGCTTAAGCAGGGGGACATGTACTGGCTTAAGCAGGGGGACATGTACTGGCTTAAGCAGGGGGACACGCCCTGGCTTAACCAGGGGGGGGGGCACTGCAGGATCTCCCTCTTGGCGTAGTGTGTTACTGATGGTAGCCTTGGCATAGTGTGTTACTTTGGTCCCAGCTCTCTGCAGGTCATTCTTCAGGTCCCTCCGTGTAGTTCTGGGATTTTTGTTCACCGTTCTCATGATCATTTTGACCCCACGGGATGAGATCTTGCGTGGAGCCCCAGATCGAGGGAGATTATCAACGGTCTTGTATGTCTTCCATTGTCTTACAATTGCTCCCACAGTTGATTTATTCACACCAACCTGCTTGCCTATTGTAGATTCACTCTTCCCAGCCTGGTGCAGGTCTACAATTTTCTTCCTGGTGTCCTTCGACAGCTCTTTGTTCTTGGCCATGGTTGAGTTTGGAGTCTGACTGTTGGTGGCTGTGGACAGGTGTCTTTTATACAGATAACGAGGTCAAACAGGTGCCATTAATACAGGTAATAAGTGGAGGACAGAAGAGCTTCCTAAAGAAGTTACAGGTCTGTGGGAGCCAGAAATCTAACTTGTTTGTGGGTGATCAAATACTTATTTTCCACCATAATTTATAATTAAATTCTTTAAAAATCCTACAGTGTGATTTCCTGGATTTTGTCTCTCATAGTTGAAGTGTACCTATGATGAAAATTACAGACCTCTCTCATCTTTCTAAGTAGGAGAACTTGCGCAATCAGTGGCTGACTAAATACTTTTTTGCCCCACTGTATGTTTGCAATGGTGTTACGAACGAGAAACCTGGACTTTTATGGACTGGGACCGTATCATCTTCTGCATTGAATTCAGGTTCTGTTTGGGATCCAATGGCTGTCAGGTTCTAGTATGGAACCCTTGTGATGAGCGCTCCAATCCTGCCTTTGCTATGGAGCGACACATTGACCCAGCTGCTGGGGTGATTATCTGTGAAGTCACCATACTAGTCGGTCACTCCTAGTAGTGATACAAGTGACACTAACAACTCAGTGATATGTGCTGGACATGTTGCTTCTCATGGCAGGGCTTTCACCTGGCATTTTTGTGGCAGGATAATGCTCACCCACGCATGGCAAGGGTTTCACAGGAATGTCTCTGTCAGGTTGCAACACTTCCTTGGTCTGTCTGGTTGCCAGATTTATCATCACAACCACAACGCTTTGACAACCTATCAGGGTGCAGGATCGACAGGCCCTGCTGCAACATCTTCGGGCAAATGTGCCACCGGATAATATATGGAACCTGTTTTACTCCATGCCCAGCCGTATTTCATCTTGTATCCAGGCTAGAGACGGCCCGACGAGATACTGGAGCCTTCTTTTAGTTGTCCAGTTATGCCTTCGCACTAATATTGCAATCACTTACATACATCCTCCTTACATTCACACACATATAAAGTTTCATTTGATTCCAGCAACTCCCTCTTGGTGCTTATTTTTATTTTTATTTTTATTTTTTTGGGGTCAATGGGTGTGTTCAGGCAGACTTAAAACATGTCACATGAGTTTTTGCTAGTGTACCACCTGATTGCAACCCAGAGAAATAAGATGGGATCAACAAGCTAAACGGGTCTCTTCAGTTCCTCTGGAACTCCGAGTGCTGAGTCGCTCTGTTCAAAACAGATTTCTGACTGGACCTTTGTTGTCCGTATGGACCTCTTCAGTGGGCAGAAGGTGGGAGGAGGGGGTGAGTGTGGAAACAATAGGCATTCATAGAAGAGTTGAAAAAAGAAAAAAAATGAAAAGAAGAAACATAGCCCTGCTGCTAGGGTATGTTTCACTTTTGCACAGTCCCAGTCTCACGCAGTGCGAGAAGAGTGTTTCGAGGGAGTGGACACCCCTCTACTTGCGTCTCGCAGTGGTATGACCCACTTTCTCAGGAACAGGACAGAAACTGGAAATGCTGCCAAGCGGCTGTGAGTGCCAATCAACGGCTTCGTGTTCTCGTCACCTGGCCCGACCCCGTCACCCGGATTAGCGAGCGTGCGAGGGAGAGATGTGTTGCGCTTCTGGAATGACTTGAAGGCACGGTGCGTGGCTTAACGGCAGTGTGGAGCGTAAGAATCCTCCAGCCTGGAGCAGCTTCTCTGCTGGAATACTTAACAGCAAATATATGGACTTTTCCTGAGTGGCAGGACTGATGAGCTTGTCAGTAGTGCGTGTGCGAGAAAGTAAGTCATTCTAGTGTTCGTCTGCTTCCTTCGGCGCTCTGTTCAGGCTGCTGGATTTCTTTTTCTCTGTGTTGTTGTAGGCTTGTACTGTCCATTACTCCAGGTCTGAGATCTCTGGTAATCACTACATATCTAAGCTAAACTGCTATCCTGTCTGAAAACGAAGCATAATGCGTCCTCTGACTTTCCAGCTCTTTCATGTGCTTAGGGTTGGGGAGCCCAGGACAATAAAGCGTGTTTTTTAAGGAACTCGGGGCGTCTTTAGGAACTTTTGGCAGGTGTCACTGTTTTTTCCCTCTGTTGATCTGTGGCTGACCCTGCTGCCAACTGAAATCCAGGCTTTAGGCCAAGTAGGCGTTTCCTTATCTAACCCTTGCAGGGGAAACTTTCCTTTTGAAATATCATACTGAAGTGTTCTGGTGCTAGCTTGGACATAAATGGTTATGTGCTCCTCGCTAAGGACTTGCCAGGCTGTTTCTGCAGCAGGGATTTTTAGTAAGCAGGCTTTGTTCAGTCTGCTTCCTAATCACGTCTGCATGCTTTTGTTTTTGAATAGAACTCCAGACTCAGTAAGGATTACAGGGTTTATTACTTATTACCACAATTTAGCAATTATACTATGTGAAAGGCAATAGAGGAGTATAAGATAACAGCGTGATCATGGTGGAACGGGGTAGCTCCGAGGTTATTGTACTGGATTATTGACCTCAAGGGTTCAAGTCTCGAAAGAGTAAGACCTTAGCCCTCACTTGCTTGATTGGATGATGCAAGGTTGCTCTGTACGTCCATACTGAAAGAGAGTTGGTTTTTGGTCAGTAAACCGGGCTTGGCTGGGCTCCAGCACCCAAAGGCCGCTGGTCTGGAAGCGAGAACGCTTGATGTCATGAGTTAGTTGGTTTACTTGTCATTAAAATGGAACACATTTGTAAAGTGACAAACGCATTGTAATGATCATCATGTGCGTGATAAACCTAGCATTTATCATCCGTTCACTTTCTTATCCGCTTAATCCTGGACAAGGTCGCGGGAGAACCAGTGCCCAGCCGGCAGCACAGAGCACAAGGCAGGAACAACCCTAGACAGGACGCCAATCCATCGTAGGGCGCACACACTCACACACTTTTGCCAATTTAGAGTAATCAGTTACCTAGTGCATGTCTTTGAACTGTGGGAGGACCACCGGAGCGCGTTAGTAGCATTAGTGCATTAGTTTTGTTACTTATAAATCTCACATATACTATATGAGCAAAGTATTGGGACACTTACACGTTTCACATTCTAAATCAAGACTTTAACACGGAGTTGGTTCCTCTCTTTGCAGCTAAAACAGCTTCCGCACTTCTGGGAAGGCTTTCTAGAAGATTTGGACTGTGTCTGTGGGGAATTTTTGCCCATTCACTCAGAAGAGAGTTTGTGAGGCCGGACATTGATGTTGGACTAGAGGGCTTGGCTCACAATGTCCGTTCTAGTTCATCCCGAAGGTGGTCAATGGGGTTGAGTTCAGGGTTCTGTGTGAGCCAGTTGAGGCCTTAAACACCAAACTCACCCAATCGTGAGTTTATGGACCTTGCTTTGTGTTATGGAACAGATACAGACCTGTCCCAAACGGCAAAGTTGGAAGCATACAATTGCGTAGAAGATTTCCCTTCACTGGAATTAAGGGGCCTTGGCTAACCCCTGAAAAACAGCTCCATAGCATCATCCGTCCTCCACCAAATGTTACAGTTGGCACTGCAGTAAGGCAGGTAACGTTCTCTTGGCATTCACCAAGCTGTGAAGTGTGATTTGCCACTTCGCAGAACAGAGTTCTGCTGCTCCAGAGTCCAGAGATGGTGTGCTTTACACCACTCCTTTCGACATTTGGAATTTGGTGACTTTTGCTCTGGTGTATAGCTTCCACTTACAGAAATACCATGTGCTGGTTTTACCATCCGTTCTTTCACAAGTGTTTGTAAAAGCATGGCTTCATGGCGTGATTTTATACGCTTTTGGCAATGGAATGAATGAACCACCTGAATTCAATGATTAAGAGATGTGTCCCAGTTCTTTTGTCCATATAGTGTGTATTAATGCTGTTTTTTTTTTTCACTTCACCCCAACTTCAGGGCCCTTATTTCCCTGGTGTGTTCGTCCACCCCATGTAGCTGAACGAAGGAGCTATGGCACGATGTTGTCTTTGTCTAGCTAAAATGTACATTAGAGCTCTCCAAGCCACTGAATAACAAGTGCTCAAACCAAAAGTTCTCTCGGCTTGAGCCTCTGTAAAAAATTTTTTTTTACTCACAGATGACTCAGTGTTATAGAACCTCCTCAAAATGTTATGCAACACTTAAACGTATCCGTTATTGCTGTGACTGTTGCTGTGGAATTGGACAAACACAGACTTCATTTTATGGTAGAATGCGGAACAGCAGCAGAACGTAGTCAGAGCTCGCTTTCTGAAAGCTGTTAGGAAGCTTTTGGCTTGCGAGTCTGTCATTTCCTTACTCAAATAAATGCTGGGTGAATCAGCAGAATGACTCAAAGCTTGAGTGCTTAGGGAGAGAAAAGTCTCTGAGCGGCCTTCAGAGAACTATAAATCCGTTTTAACACTTACTCAACCTATCCTGTGTGTTTTTTGTGTTACTTTAGGCTACATTTCTAAATCTTAACTGGCTGTATGAGAATGAATGCATTGTTTTGAAAGAATTTATGTCCATTCTGGCTTCTGATCTCTCCGAGCTGGATAAGCCAAAATGTTCTGAGTAGGGTGTAGTTTTCTGATAGCAATCTCGGTTTAAAAAATGATTCGCACAACAAGTGTATACAAACCATTAAACTTAAACATGAACCAGAATACAGTTCAACTATGGAGCTGTTAAAGAAGAAAGAACAGAGCTACCACCAAACTCTTAGGAGCCATCTAAATGATCTCATCTTAAGTCAATTTGTGATGCAGTGCCAGAAAGATCAGATACGTTAAGAACAATGCAAGTGAAAGCATAGGAGAGAGTAAGAGGCCGGTCCGAAACCTTCTGGTGTTCCAAAATAAACACTTGCATTCTTAGGACTTGGCAATAAAAATGCGTCTGGAGACCCAGAACCAAGAATTCCAGGCTGTGTTTAGACTGCAGCAAGATGTTTCAATCTCTTGAGCTTTTTTTTTGGGTTGCTTCCTTTGTGACTATTAACTAAAATGGCTGAATCAGAGTTTGGTCCATGTCCGGATCTTGGAATGAAAATGTTTCCTAACCTTTAAAGACATGAGATTTCTGTTCAGTGTTTATTTTGTCTGGCTGTAGGGTGCCTGGCTTGCAATCCCTAGTTATACTTCATCTCAAAGTTTGTTTGATGGGATTGAGATCAGGGCTCTGTGCGGGCCAGTTAAGTTCTTTCACACCGGACTTGCCCAACCGTGCCATTATGGAGCTTGCTTTGTATACGGGGCACAGTCATGCTGGAACAGCAAGGGGCCTTCCCCAAATTTTCTAGGCTTATAGTTGTCCAAAATGTCTTGGTATGCTGAAGCATTACTGTTATGATCAACAACCCCCATAACATTACCCCTCCTCCACCAAACTGTACAGTTAGCACAGTGGCAGAAGTCGCTTGTACTGCTCCAGAGTCCAGTGGTGGTGTGCTTTTCACCAAGTTCAAGGCTTGCATTGCAGCTGCTCAGCTCTTGAAACCCATGCAGTTTTTTGCTCATGTTAAAGCCAGAGGATGTTTGGAACTGCAGTTATCGATTCCTCAGCACTTAGTGACTCCGCTCTGTAACTTTTGTGGTCTGTCACTTTGTGAGCGAGTTGCTATGGTGCCTAAACACATCCACTATTCAATAATACCACTCTCAGTTGACCGTGGAATATCTAGGAGGGAACAAATGTCACAGACTGACTTGTTGCAATGGTGCCGTCCTATTACAGTACCACCTCAAACTCTGTGAGCTCTTTAGAACAAGCTAGTCTTTCACAAGTGTTTATAGGCAGACTGCATGGGTAGTGCTTGATTTTTATACGTCTGTAGCAATGGGCCTGAATGAAACACCTGAACGCACTTATTAGGTGGTATGTCCCAGTACTTTTGCCCATATACAGTGCTACACAGACAGATATCATTGTGTCCCGTTGTTAGATGCGAGTTTTAATTTTAACACGACTTTACTGTTCTTTGCAGAGTAATGATTCTGTGATTCTGTACTCAGTCATTTTCTTCCTGTTCGGATCGGCCACGTCTGTGTTTTTGCTGGAAACAGCAGTTTGTGAGCTGGGCTGCGCTTGCATCATGGAGGTTGGGGGATGTGCTTGGGGAACTTTGCGATGGGCGCATGCCTTGTCCTGGGCATACCTCTGTGTAATGCATATTGTGGTCACCTATAGAAATATTTCCTCTTGCGTTGCTGCAGTTTCAGTAGCAGCACGCGGTAATATAAACTTAATCTAATATGCGTGTCTAGTATAAACGTGACTGTAAGAGTCACCTGCATGTAAAGTAAATCTTTAAAAGTTAGAGGTCATTGTTGAATTACTTCAAATTTGACCTTTTTATTTTGATATAAGCCAGAGACATTGAATGACATGGACTACTTTTTCGGAAATGGACGAATAAGATCGGCCTTTGTTATTGCAAACATGCTGGTTTATTAATAGAGCCCAAGTGGCAGCCGAGCTCGCAGGAAGTTAGTTTGCCTGTGTACGGATGACGTGAGCCGTCTCTTTTTTCAGAATGCCACTCCAGCCTTTCATTGTGTGCCATTTTATTCCGGCTCAGTACTTGCTTGAACATTTTTTCCGTTCTGTCTCATGGCTCATAAGACATGTAATTATGATTTAGCATTTTTTGGTTTGTGTTCTTTCTCTCTCCATCTCTCTCAGTATTGATCTCTTACTTTCCCACTCATTTTCTTTCTTCGCAGTCGAGTGTTTGACATTCCTTGGCTCCATCTAGTGTCCTTTCAGCTTGTTTGAATTGGCTGATGAAGGATCATTCCCATCTCTCCCTCACGAGTGAAGGGAGAAGCCTGGCGCAAACCTCTTCTCAGCTTTTTGCAAGCAGTCCTAAGGAAATGTTTGCATGCAGCAGTATGTTCATGTAATGCCTGGCTCATTATACAGTTTACTTGTATGTAAATATACCTTTTCTAAATACAGTGGTACCTCGGTTCTCGTCTTTAATTCGTCCCAGAAGTCACGTTGAGTACCGGGCAAATTTTTCTCCATAAGGAGTAATGTAAATTGAATTAAATTGAATCAGTTCCAGTCCCCCAGAATATCCACGCTGTATGAGGCATTATATGCATTAATGGAGCTGTATTGTACAGGGGCTCCCTGATTTATGATGGGGAGATGTTCCAACAAATCCATCATAAGTTAAATTTATCAAGAACCGATGAGTTTAATATATTCTGTACTGTACAATAGTGGAGCCGATTAACACTTACATTAACCTACAGTTGGCCAAAATTATAGACGCAAAGTTTTTTATAATAAGTGTTATAAAGTATTGAATAATTAAGCAATAATACACGAGAGGGAGTGCTTTAACGCTTTAAAGCACAACCTTGAGTGTATTATTGCTATTGTTAGATTTTAAGATGAAGAGGACAGAAAAAACGGTTTGTTTATCACCATTTTGCGAAGTGAAATAGTTCCATTCTATCGTTCCCCCGTGGCTAAGCCCTTCAGCCATTAAAGTTGAGGAACAGAATTACCCATAACTGTTTATTATACAGACAATAAACACAAAGATATCGATTGGTAAGTGTTAATTTATTAAAAAGAAACTTTTACATTCAGCAAATAAAATGGGTGGGGTTTATAAGGCAGGCTGTTACTAAGATGCACTGTTCTACCGACTGAAGCAAATCGGAGTGAGATCCCGGTGTTCTAACCAAAGTCTAGGATCCCATTTGATTAGCGATTATGTATGATGAAGCTTATCAGAGCATCAGCAGCAGCTTCTCTGGGTTAGAGCTGGACTTACAGATAACAAACCTGTCAGAGGAACGAAGCTCCGATCAGCCGCGGATGGTGTTTAATGAAAGAGCCGAGTTTAACTCCAGCAAACGACGTCTGTGTGAGGGATGAAGCTGATTCAGCATTTTTGTTGATGGGACTAAAACTGATCTTCAGTCGAGCTGTGAATCCATTAAGAGCCGGACGTTTGATGTAAAGTACTGACTTTGTTTCGCTTTTCCAGCACTTCCAAATCTTTAAGGTGCCAACCCTTTGGCTCAGGTTGGTCATTAATAGCTTCATCTTCCAAATTTAAATCATTTTCAAAACCAATAGATTTTATAAACTAACTACAGCTTTCATTTTGGCAGTTTTACTTATTATAACTGGCTGCTTTTTGGGCGGGCGTCGTTGCTAGGTTACGTGTGTATGCCGCGGAGTAATACTTATAGAATGTCGGTCAGAGTGCTGTTATCGTGCAATAATGTCACGGGAAAAACGTCTCTCAGTCAATGCGGGGTCGTAACCAACTGTGGTATAATCTCATGTAATTTTAGTGAGTAATGGAGTGAAATGTAAAAGCAAAACACTTACTCTATTGGTGAACTCCGCGTGCTAGCATAGCTGCTAATGCTAACTACTCAGCCTGAAGGCCAGTTTTCCTATTGGTTAGCTGAGCAAGAGCTATTGTAAAACTGATTCACTGTGTACTGAATCGTGGCTCGTGAATCGAGTTTTGGCTCGACTCATTCAAGTTTAAGCAAGTGCACCGAGTACCGGGCAAACGATGAGAACCGAGACGCATTTTTCTGGTCAAAATGTGTTCAGAACGAAATTTGACGAGTTCCATGGTGGTTGATTACTGAGGTATTAGCATCGATTTCATAGTTGCATTACGTAATTGCTCGTCTTAAATGCTTTCTCTGTGTAATTTGGGGGCTCCCCTGTGAAGACTAGGAAGGTTCTGGAGAGGTATCTAGACTTTCTGTGCCAGAAAACTGTATGCAACCTCTCCCCGAAGTTGAATCTGCTCATCTGGACATATGGTTTTGTGGGAGAAATGTTTCCTCACTCATCCAAGTGACTTCTTCAATCTATATGCAACTTACTTCACCTTGCCAGAGGAGTGATGCGAACCACTGTACCATGATTTCTGGTTTCAGTTTCTGGAGAGATTTCAGTTGTTTCGTGCTGCATTTATTGTCCTGGCACCATCAAGTCCAATATGGTTTCTCAGCACTGCAAGTAGGTTCTGGTAATTCAGGAGGTTTGGGCTTTGCGTCGTCCGTTTCCACCTCCCCAGAGGGGCCTGGGTCAGTGTGATGCCCGACACAGGACAGGTCTGCTCTCACATTACACTCGAGAACTTAATGGAAATCAACAGGTGGTAAGACAGATGCTGTCACCAGTTACAATGTGAAAGACACCATGCCAGTTCAGGCCGTTGGGTTGGGTTCGAACAACTTTTGAATACTTTAGACTCCAGATATAGGTTGCCAGAGTATCGTCTAATTATCGTTATCGATAAATCCCAGAAAATATCACGTTATCATTGGTTGTAGCATCGCACACCCCTACCTCCATAAGGAATTAAAAATTCCTAGTCTGTATACTGCAGCTAAATGTATACAGCACCAGAAGTGCTGTTCTGTGCGCTCGTTCATTTTTTGTTACAGAAGTCGTATGTAATTTCCTTAAATGCCACAGTACCTCTTCTTTTACAGCATGTGATTATGGTTGTCTGTAGGAGCAGGTGTTGAACGTTTGGCTGTCACATCGTCAGCCTTCCTTTAATCCACTTTTACAGCTCCGCCCGAGAGCCTGCAGTTGCAACCCGGTCACTCAGATGCCTGGTACCTCGTGTTCCTCTGATCTGCTCTCTGTTAAAGCTTTTCTTCCCTCTTTGACTACCGTCGACAATCAGCTTATTGTGATTTGGGAGCCTGTGCGAAAGCATGTCCTTCCAGACAACCCCGTCCATGTGAACATCTTCAAAGGGTCACACAGTGCTAATCTCATCTGCAGAGAGTGCACCAACTGGCCGTCCCTCTTAAGTACTCTCATCTTTCAGCCTTTTCTCTCTCTTTTTTATGTCTCTTGTGCTCTGTCTCATTTCTTTCTATTAAGCACGATGAAATCAGGGTCAGAGTAACCCCGGGGCGCTCCCCGTTTCTCCATACTTTTCATGTCCTAATGAGTCTGGTCTGTTTGTGTTCCTGCGCTTTAGCCTTCCCTGTAAATGGCCTTTGATGGTGCCATCCATTTCTGTTTGCACACATTCGCAGGGCAGTGCTGCAAAACTTGTCTTTCAGTGCTGCTGCTTTCTGGACGATAAGCCAGAAAACATGCCTGTGTGTTTTTCCACAATCAGATTAAATCTAATGTCGGGCCATTTTCTGTGAACGCTCTCCTTTCAGACTTGCTTTAAAGTGGGGAACCAGGCCCCATCCAGGTCAGCTCAAGTCAGCTCAAACCTCCTTGGCCTGTTTTCTTGAAAATTGCTTCTCACGTTTATTTTCAAAAACATGCTGTTATGAAAGGAAAGCAGAAACAAAACCAAAATTAATAGTTTATTTGGGTAGATGTAACTAGCGAGGACTGGGAAGACTAGGAGGAAGCTTTATTTAAAAGTTCTATTAGGAATTAGCAGGAATTTGACCTTTGTCTGATGGTAGGTACCAGTTTCCAACATAAGTTTTTTTGGGTTTTTTGTTCTTCACTCACTGTTCCCCTCTGGGCGGCACGATGGCTCGGTGGGTAGCAACACCGCCTCACAGCTAGAAGATCCTCGGTTCTCTGGGTCCTTTGTTCTCTGTGAGGAGTCTGCATGTCCACCTCATGTTTGCATAGGTATCGTCCGGGTGCTCTGGATCCATCCCAAAGACATGCTTTAGGTTAATTCACTTTCAACTAGGTAGATTAGCTTCAGCCATTTAGAGTTTTATGATTGGCAGAAATGATGCCACTGGCTAATCAACATGCCTGACAATTTTTTACTGGCTCCATGCCATTGGGTCATTGCTTATGTTGAACCCTGAGATACTGGCCTGTAGTGCTGATCCGAGTTCATTCTGCCCACACTCAGTCCTCTTTTTCCATTTCGAGTACAGTACCATTATTGAGTATTGCCCTGTGCAGATCAGGACACTCACATATACTTTATACTCGCATACAAAAGTATTGGGACACCTACAAATTACTCGTACAAGATCCTTTGACTTTCCATTCAAAGTCCATAGGCATTGATATATGGCTGGTTCCCCTTTGCACCTGTAACAGCTTCCACTCTTCTGGGAAGGCTCTATATAAGATTTTAGACTGCCTCTGTGGGAGTCTTTGTCCAGTCATCCAGAAAAGAGTTTGTGAGGTCAGACACCAGTGTTTGATAGGGGTCAGTCAGTTTCTTCCACACCAAACTCTCCGAACCATGCACTTTATGGACCTTGCTTTGTGCACTGGGTCAAAGCTATGCTGAAACAGAAAAGGGCCTTCCCCAAACTGTTCCCACACAGCTGAGAGCCTACAATTGTCCAAAATGTTGTGGTATGCTGAAAGATTAAGGTTTCCGTTCACTGCAACTAAGGGGCTTAGGCCAACCCTGAAAATCAACCCCATTGCATCATCCCTTCTCCACCAATCTTCAGAGCTGGCGCAGTGCCGTCAGGGAGGTGAGGGTCTCCTGGCATTTGGCAAAACCCAGACTTGCTGATGTTTAATGCCAGAGGAGGTTATCCCATCCAGATGTCGCAGCAGAAATTGAGACTCATCAGACCAGGAAATGTTTTTCTAATCTTCTGTAGTCCAATCTTGGTGAGCCTGTGTGAATTGTAGCCTCGGGTACCTGTTCTTAGCTGACGGGAGTGGCACCCGGTGTACGCTTCTGCTGCTGTAGCCCATCTGCTTCAAAGTTTGGCGTGTTGTGCAATCAGAGATTGCCCTTCTGCATATCTTAGTTGTAACGAGTGCTAATTTGGGTTACTGTTCCCTTTCTGTCAGCTTGAACCAGGTTGGATATTTTCCTCTGACCTCTGGCATCAACAAGGCACTTTTGTCCGGAGAACTCTTCTCTACTTTGAACCGTTCTCGATAAACCTAGAGATGGCTGTGCGTTAAAATCCCAGTAGATCACCAGTTTTGGAAATACTCTAGCACCAACAACCACGCCACGTTCAAAGTCACTTCAGTCACATTTCTTCCCCATTCTGATGCTGGGTTTGAACTTCAGCAGGTCATCTTGATCGTGTCTACATGCCTAAATGCATCGAGTTGCTGCCATGTGATTGGCTGTTTAGATATTTGCATTAACAAGCAGTTGAACAGGCATTTGTAATAAAGTGGCCGGCGAGTGTTTAAGCAGTTTTGCATGATATTTGAACCGCTTACAGTGAAGGTTAGTTCAGACACAATGGTGTAACAGAGCGAAATAAAGAAACAAAGGAGGGGAACCAGAACAAGCGTATTTTAGCTATTCAACCTAATGCAGTCGGACACCCTGGCATTTTCAGACGTTTTATGACCATTTTTCATATCTGACTTAGTAAGACTTTGCAAGGATCGGTGGAAATTATGCCTTTAAATATTTATTTCGCTGGGAACTTGCATCTACTGCAGACGACACTGAGATGTTCACGCATTCAGTGCGGCATGGAGGCAGTCTGCTCCCTCCTGCTGCCTCTTTTAGCGTTTCTTGTTTAAAAGTATTGCTTTTACCCATATTTTCCTTTAAAGTATCAAAAATAAAGCCTCAGATTTGAAAAAACACGTTGGTACTCAGTAGTAGTGAGACACTTCGGTCATTAGGTTAGCTATTTGTGGTCCTCAGGCCTAATGGTGTAATCAGTTTGAGCTCCATTAGTCACAGTAAAGAACTGAATCCCCAACCAGACTGAACGCATCAGGTCCAGATTCCTTTCTGAGTTAAAACTGCTGTCTGAACACATCCTGTTTTACGCCTTCTTTTCCAAAGCAGATAACGCGGCCCTCACAAGAAGACAAGTCCGACGAAAAGACCGAGGAGGAGAAATCGGAGAAATCGGACAAGAAAGAGGAAGAAGAGAAGAAGGACGAGGAGGAGAAAGATGAAAAAGAGGACTCGAAGTGAGTGTGGTTTCGCTTAGCTTGCCTTTCTTTCTCCCACAGGTCCAGCTGGGCTCCGCTGTGAGTCAGGGCCTTGGCTCAGTCTGCTCTGACATCACTAATCCAGAAGACAAGTCCGATGTAACATGGGGCTCCGGCGACAGGAGTCCTGTAGTCTCTTTTCCATTAACAAGCCTCGTAATTATTCCACAGAGGGTCACAATGTTTCCCAGACATGCCAGCAGACTCTGTTGGAGTTTTTTGGCCTTCACTATTTATGCAGGACTGACTTCTTGTTTTCGCTTTTAGTAGGAATATGAGCTTAGACCGTTTATTAAAGGCAGACTGGCCTCTTGCCATAGCTAACCTTTTCAAAGTCATAAATGCAAACTATTCATAAGTGGTTCCTGGCCTTCCATCCGTTTCCATTCTTCTTTCTACGTCTCTTCGTGTTTCAACATCCCTTCTCAAGTAACTTATTTCTCGAAGGGTTTTTGTGTATATATATATATATATGGGTGCTGTTGCTTTATATTAATGTTTCCGTTTATGGAAATAGATAGGTTTTAATGATCTCAGATAGGAAAAAAGCCACGTAGGAGTGCAGTTTGGTGGTTGTAAGGCATTTCTGTCTAATTACCTCAACACTTTTGAAGACTGTTCGTGGTTCCAGTAGCATTTCATTGTAAGGGAGTACAGGTATGGGCGTTGATCAAAATGGATGTTGCCTACAAGCATTTAGCACAGTACAGTACTACACTGTACAATGCTTTAATTCTTATCTTTGTTACCATGTTGTTTTCTGCCTTAAAGACTGCGATTCTCTTTTCTCCCAGCAGGTGTTGCAAGGGTTCGCTCATACTAGTTTTGTCATTCAGGTGTAAATTACATATGAGCGACGAATACAAGGTTGATATTTTTGGATCCAATTGTAAACAATATGTTCTATATGGTCACTATACCATTAAAACAACGGTTTATACATTCAGTCAGGCCCAGGGGAACTTCAGAGAAGGGGTAACACAGGTGTGTGTAAAATATTATGTCAATGTAAAATCAAAAACATCATCCAATTCAAAATGCTACAGTGTTTTCTTGGTTGGTACAGGATGCACATCTGACTGAGAATGCTACGAACCAATCAGAATGACTTGTGTACACTTGTTTGCATAATGATGTTGAACTTAAGTCAGCTTGGAGTGTCTTTATGCTGGGCTGTGTGTTGCGTGCAGGGACATTAGCAAAGACAAAGAGAAGTGCGAGGGGGAGGACGAGGAGGGGAAGGAGCAGAGCACGCCACGCGGTCGCAAGACGGCTAACAGCCAAGGCCGACGCAAGGGACGGATCACCACACGCTCCATGGCCAACGAAGCTTCCACCAGTCCTGTCGAGGAACCTCCAGCGCCTCCACCTCCGCCTCCACCACCACCACCACCTGAACCAGGTAAACCTCACCCATGCTGAAGTAGATCCAAGATATTAGCCAGTCTAGTTTCTGGTTCATGTCATTTCTTGTGCACGATTGGTGCCTATGGGTTAGTGCAATAAGGTGCTTCCAAGCATCCTTTTAATGAGCGCTGCTTTTCTATTTTAACTGCACTAATTACCCACCCTTAAGGTCATGGACCACTGATGCCCTCATAAGTGCTGTTCTGTTACTTTAACTAAAGTGAAGGGTGTTCGATGAGCCCTCAGAGGGGCCAGGGAATGGGTGTACACCAATGTCCACTTTAGCAGCAGAACTTGCCCAGGAAGTTGCCATCTCCAAGTTGCCGTTTCCTCCCACATTCCAAAGAAATCTGTCCCATCCATGCTAGACTTTCTCATGTCCTCACACTCCCCATATCCTGATTTAGTGTATGGATTCCTCTTAATTGTCTTACATTTCTTTGCTCACACACTCTGCTATTTAAACCCCTTGTCTGAAGCATGTGGGCTGAAGCCAGCGCTTTTAGTTTGTTTGTGTGTCGTGCTCTGTTTGGGATCGGCGTTTGAATCCGCTCTCTGGCCCAGCGTGTCAGTGATATTTATCTTATTGGAAATTTCTGTGTGTTGACCATAGTTGGCCAACATTGTTGGTGGCTGGAATGTCACCATGTCTCTACTCTCACACCCTGTACATTTCAGCCATTTCATGCTTTTTTGGTTTCCAGAGAGAAGGTCCTAAGAGCGTGAAATAGGAAGCAGTAATGTAAGTGTGGAATGTGGCTTCCATTGTCAGTAGGTGGTTGGTGGTAAGGTTGGTGTGGTCCCCAGGTGGTGCAGACATCTATGCTTTTTGGCCCATCATCATGAGATCAATCATTTTGAGTCCTAATGATGTTGGAGCCATTAGTGACAATTGCTCTGTGGTCTTCTTAAGATCAGAATGACGCCAGCATAACATGCCATGTGTGAGCTCATATACATAACAGGGCGCTCGGTGCCCTCCTCAGGGCATGCTCATCTGCTTTATGCTATTGTATGAGCCACAGTTGCAAAAACTGATGTCTCAAAGAAGCCTCTGTTAGCACCCAGGCTGGTAGGACGCTGAGGCATTGGTTGTTAATAATGTAGGAGAAAAGATCCAGGTTAGGTAGACGCACACACACGAAGCGAATCTGGAGAAAATAATGGTACATTTTTTTTTTTTTCCGTCTGTTTGCTAGTTGTGCCTGAGCCTGTGCCTCCTCCCAAAGCAGAGCCGGCGCAGAAGCCTGCACGAGAGGTTGCTAAGCTCGCCCCTGTGACCGCCATGGACACACAAGCACGAGGTACAAACACAGACGCACATCTGCATGCCTCGTGTTTGCATTTGGTGTGTTTGGCAGAGCTCTGTTCTCCATGTTTGCATTTGGATGGTTGCTTCTTTGAATACTAGAAGTAGGATTATATAATAAAATGTAATTACAGTGGGACCTCGGTTCTTAATTCGTTCCAGAAGGCTCGTCGAGAACCGAAAATGAGGGGTACCGAGCAAAATTTCTCCCATAAGGAATAATGTCAATGGAATGAATCCGTTTCAGACCCCCAGAAAATCTACACTATATAAGGCATTGTATGCATTAATGGAGCTGTACTGTACAACTGCCTGATTTATGATGGGGATATGTTCCGACAAATCCATCGTAAGTTAAGTGTATCATGAACCGAGGAGTTTGTGTTTGGTAGAGCGGTCTCTACTTTATATAGCGGAGCCTATGATAAGTTAAAGTTTAAAACACTTACATTAACCTACAGTTGGCCAAAATCATTAACACAAAGATTATTTTATAAAAGTGTTGAAAAATCTCCTGGAATTTAGTGAGTAATGGATTGAAAGCGAGAAGTAAAAGCAAAACACTTACTCTCTTGATGAACCCAGGGCGCTAGCATAGCTGCTAAGCTAAGTCAAGTCAAGTCAGATTTATTTATATAGCGCTTTTTACAATGGAGCATAGTCTCAAAGCAACTTTACAATTTTAGATTATCTCCTAATAACTACGTCCAATCCCAAATTGAGCAAGCCTAGGGCGACAGTGGCAAGGAAAACTCCCTAGTTCTAGGAAGAAACCTTGGGAGGACCAAGACTCGAAAAGCTAACTGCAGCCTAAAAGTGTTCTGGAGGATTCAATTCCTGTTTTGAGTGGCTATTTGAGTTGCTGTTAGCTCGGACCAGTCTGGCCATTCTCCTCTGACCTGTGGCATCAAGGCATTTTCGTCCAGAGAACTGCCCTCACTTTCTTTTAGACTATTCTTTGTAAACCCTAAGTTTGCCGCATGTGAAAATCCCAGTAGATCAGCAGTTCTGAAATACTCAGACCAGCCCGTCTAGCACCAACAACCATGCCATGGGACTATGGTAGCCTACTGGACTATGGACCAAAAGGTCCAGGGTTCAAATGCCACCTCTGCCAAGCTGCCACTGTTGGGTCCTTGAGCAAGGCCCTTAACCCGTAATTACTTGGACTGTAAGTCCAGTTGTAAAAATTGTAAGTCACTCTGGATAAGGGCGTCTGCTAAATGCTGTAAATGTAAAAGCCATGTTCAAAATCACTTAAATCACCTTTCTTCCCCGCTCTGATGGTCGGTTGAGCTTCAGCAAGCCGTCTTGACCATGCCTACATGCCTCAATGCACTGAGTTTCTGCCTTGTGATTAGCTGATTAGACATTTGCATTGATGAGTAGTTGTCTAGGTGTAAATAAAGTAAGCTGCGAGCATGAGATGGATGAAAAAAGCTCATAGGAAACCATTTTCCCTCTGATTTAAGTTCATCTGACTTTTAAAATGGGACTGCGATAGCCTAGCGGTTAAGGTACTGGACTCTGGCCCAGAAGGTCCAGGGTTCAAATCCCACCTCTGCCAAGCTGCCACTGTTGGGTCCTTGAGCAAGACCCTTAACCCACAATTGCTTGGATTGTAAGACTGTACCAGTTGTAAGAGCGTCTGCTAAATGCTGTAAATGTAAAATGTTGTGTTTTTATGGCCTGCTGCATTTCATCTTTTAAACATGAAAGCATGGTAAGAGTTTAGAGGATGAGGCTTAGATGAGGCTTAAAATACTCCATACCGATCCTTTTCCAGAGTGTGGTCGGAACATCATTAGTAAGAAAATCTGACTAATGATGTAAACAAAGTACGTGATCTTTTGTTACAGTCAGTCTGATCGGCTGTGTTTGAGGAGAGGGTTTAAGTGAAGAAGTACAAAACGACACAGCGCAGATATGAGCTTCGTACTCGCTCTGTGTGCTGACCCACTTCTGTGCTGTGAGTTTACAGCCAAGGAAATGAAAGAAGAGCTGTTTACATAGAACTTTTTCCATTGGGCTCTGTCAGAAATGCGTCTGCTGGATCCATCAGTGCTGCTGGCTGTAGCCTGTGTCCTCTGACATTTGAGGCTTTTTTTTTCTCCTCATTCTTTCTTTTTCCCTCTCCCTCTCTGTCTCTGAGAACAACCCACCGCACTGGCTGTTCTCGAACCCTGTCTGTGGCGCGGTCAGTTCATCTGTTCTGCTTGAAGTTTGTTTGCTTGTCGCCGTGGTGACAAAGTGTGTTTCAGGTGGATACCGTTGTCATGGGGATGGGAAAGCGAGGCAGGTAAACCCAGTGATTTCTGTTCTCTTTTCTAGCTTTACGAGTTGAAGCCACTTTCTCTGCGTCTCTTGTGCGTGTTTATCCCTGGCTAACAGGCCTGTTGTGAGTGTGTGTATATGGAGACTATGATCTCCCTTCCCTTCAGGTGGTGACGGACTTGGTCGGCTGTGGCTGCACTTCCGACAGCAGCATTGTGCAGAGATTGTGATAGCTGAGTAGTCTTTGGCAGCTGTGTGTGACAAGTGATAATTAACCCTTAAAGGTCATTGATCGTGCCTGTGTGATAAAGTCTCATCAATTCTTTCCGACAATGTGGCAGTGAAGTCATTCTTTGTTATATTAAATATAAAAATGAACATGACAACCGGACAGCCCCTGCATTTCTACATTTTCGTTTGTGGTTTGAGTAAAGAAAAATATTTTTACATTTTTCCTGTTTGCTCTCAGTGTGTTGATGTAGTGTGATAAATATGACCTAAAACATCATCAGATTTTTACACAAGTCCTAAAAGTAGATAAAGAGAACCCAGTTAAAC